>BEHA01001156.1:185715-198359 GCA_002897215.1 Eschscholzia californica subsp. californica | reverse complement strand
TAACATTTGAAAAAAAAACCAGTGGAGCTTCTATAGGCGCCCCATCTTTTACTAAGGCCTGCCTTCTCTCTTAACTCTCCCAAGGACTAGGCAAGTCCTAGTGTCCTCGGACTGCCTGGTCCGTGGAGGCGCCAAGAGTGAAACCATACATGAGCAGTGTCGACTGCGTAGTCCGTTGGAGCTGCAAGAGTGAAGGCATACATTAGCAAAAAGGCATGTCTTTTTTTACCAAGACCAAAAAGGCAAAGGTGGGTGGTCAGCCTAACATGACAATCAATCACCTTAGGATAGCATCACAAGGTTGAGAGATACCCAATTGCCACTATGACAGTTCTCTCTCTCTCTCTCTTTCAAAATGGGACTTGAGCTGAAAATCAAGATGTCACATGCTGCCAAAGCATCAACCTAGAGGAGATAGTGACCACTATTTGCATAATGCAAAAGTTGACAAGATTCCACCCAAGTTAAAAAGACTTCAAAATCACAGGTATATAGCAAACAAAGTGAATGCTATTTTTCCTTTGTAACAAGGAAAGCTAATAGTATCATGTTGAAAAACACAAAACACAATGAAACAAATTAATATAGTTACACAAAAGCTTATCAAGTTATAGAACAGTACTTCTTTACCGTGGTAATTCATAATTATACAACAACAAACTCTGTTACGGGACTTTAAGTTGCTTCACCCGTGTCAATCACTAACCTTAATGCACCTCTTCTGTGCTGTACAAACGAGAATTACATCATTCTTGGTTCAGAGCTCATTTCTCGGCACACAATGACAACAGAGTTCGTAACCCCTAAACACGATGCTTTAAACTGTGATCCATGTGGGACTATTCTTGAAAGATAGACCATCTTCAATTATTAGATTATCTTCCTTCTGCTTTAACCATCTGCGAGAAAACTCTACTCATTGATACACCTGAAAGATCATCCCCAAACTCTGCTTGCATAGCAGAAACAGTAGCAGTAGTATCAACATTTTCAACTTCTAGGGCAAGTTCACCTATCTGATTAGTGCTGTTTTCATCAGGATCACCGGGTAGAACTGCTTCTTGAAGTTGAAGAACATATTCGAGATTCCATAATACATCTCCCATTGATGGACGATCGGCCCCATATTCAGACAGACATTTCTCTGCTGTTTCTCCGAATTTTCTAAGCGAGTCTGGTCTTACTAGACCATTGAGCTTAGGATCGATTATTTTTTCTACTTGTCCAGTTGTCTGCCATTTCATTGCCCATTCTGCTAAATTCACCATCTCTCTAGGAAGAGAGGGATCAATAACAGGTCTTGCACATAAAACTTCAAATAAAACAACCCCAAAAGAGTAAACATCTGATTTCTCTGTCAACTGTTGTCTTCTGAAATACTCTGGATCTAAGTAGCCAAAACTTCCTTTAACTGCAGTGCTAACATGGGTCTGATCAAGTTCAGGTCCTGCCTTTGATAACCCAAAATCTGCAACTTTAGCCATGAGATTTTCGTCAAGTAATATATTTGCGGATTTTACATCTCGATGTATGATCGCCTTTTCAGAACCAGTATGAAGGTAATGAAGTCCTCTAGCTGATCCAATGCATATTTCAAGCCTCTGCTTCCAACTCAAGCACGGGGCATCTGAACCATATAGAAAACCTTTGAGTGTTCCATTTTCCATATACTCGTAAACCAAGATCATCTCATTCCGTTCATCACAGTACCCAATCAGAGAGACTAAATGGCGATGACGAAAACGTGATAACATCTCAATTTCAGTCAAGAATTCTGCAAGACCTTGCTGAGATTGCGGGTTTCCTCTCTTTACTGCCACTTTTGTGCCATCAACAAGAGCTCCCTTATAAACTTTTCCAAATCCACCTACACCTATAACCCAACTCTCATCGAAGTTGTTTGTGGCATCTATTAGTGCCACTAATGGAATTCGGTAACTGAGATTTGTGGCAGTATTAGCTCCACCGTTATATTTCCTTCCTGTGGTGTTTGTGTTTCCCCCGTTCATGGAGAAAGGAACCCAAGACTTATCTTGCTGAAGCTTCTCCATTCTTCTTCTTCTCCGTATTCGTCGAATAGAAAACAAAACTATGATGAAACCCAAAAGAACCATCACTCCAACTACTACTCCTACAATAATTCCAATCTTCGACGTCGAGCCAGAATTGGAAGAGGGTGTGAACGGTTCACGACCAAGACTACCATTAGAATCATTCATTTTCATTATCTCAAGCCCATTTAAGATAGCATTTGGGAAAGTATCAGCTACCGAACCAGAAGGACCGATACTTACATAGAGCTTAGGATTGGTAATCGTTGATGTGACTGAGTCCCTAAAAACAGGAGCGGCCAAGGTATTGGATGTTATACTCCCAAGCTCGAAATTTTGATATACATACAAGGAATTCAAGTAAACATTGAAAGAGAGCTGGTTAGCAGTAGAACTAACTATATCACAGAAGTGAAACCGTATCAGATACTGAAACGCAGGATCCACATCAAAAACCCATGTCATATTAGAATTGTTAGTCGGATCACCATTTGGGTTCGTCTCCCTTGCAGAGCCATATACACCATCAGGAGCGATATCTCGCGTAGACCCCCCGTCGATATATTTGACCGTCCCAAGCTTCGGTTTTGAAGGATTCATGTTCAATAAAAACTTATTGTCAGGAACCCAGGTTCTACCAAGAGTGTCATTCATGGGGCTGACTAATGAGCCACCCATATTCACTCTCCAAACTGTCTCCAATGCTTGATTTATCAGACCTTTAAACGAGCCTCTCGGATTAAAAGTTTGAGCATCATCGGCAATAAGGTCATCAGGGACCGAAACTACTTCCAATGCATTTAAGAAGGCGAACGAATTGCTAGAAGGACTAATGGTGAGAATGAGGTTTCCTGAAGCTATATTCACAGAAAACTCTTTAACAATGGAGGAATTCTGTATTTGGAATTTGCTGAGAAGAACAAATTGTTGTGTCGACACAGAGAAGATAGCAGTACTCATATTGTAGTTTTGATAAACAAACGGATAAAAGTATAGTCGAATCCAATGCCTACCAGCCTTTTTAATTGGAAAGTTATAAGTTGCAGTCCCATTGAAAATTCGAGCAGTTTGATAAAGAGGTAAACCGAAAGAAGAAGCTACTGAGCTCGAACTCGTATTCGCTAAAATGTCTTTGGAGGTCGAAAGCATTGGAGAACTAGAACTATCTGGCAGAAAAACAAGATTACCCACTGTTGTGTTGGTAGGTGATCCACAATCTATCAAGTAATTATCAGTAGGATCAAATCCAATAGAGAGATGGACAAAAGATAAAACGGATGAAACCCATATAAGGAAAACAAGTTTTAGAATACCCATCTTTAGAAACAATTGAAGATGAAAATTATTAGATCTTCCTGAGCTAGAAACTAGGGTTTTTAACAAGTAGATAAATCTTTTAGCTCTGCTTGAACAAATACAACTAGGGTTTTACTTAACAGCAACAATCAAATAAAAATTCCAATATGAAATCAAATACCCATGACAGAAAGATGAAGAAGATAACAGATGATGGTAATACCTCACAGATCCATTTGAACTGTCAAAGACAAAAACACAAATTCATCATCATGATTACCACCAACCCATACCTAGAAAAGCAGAACTATTTCTGATCTCCTAACTTTCCAACCAAAATCAAGAAATCTTGAAAACCCAGAGTTATCTAGAACAAATACAAAGTGGGTTCTATTTTATTTTTTATTTCTTTCTCCGTGTGTCTGTTTTGACAAATTCATTCAATTAGAGAAACATATAAAAACTGAAGAACTGAGTCAATGGGGATTTGGGATAAAGAAGCCAGCTAGCTAATAGAAACACAAAGAGAATAGCCGATTGAATTGATTTGTGAGGCAATAATGAAATGAAAAAATGGAAGACATTTACTGACCTTTTGTTTGTTTATTAAAAAAGTTGGTAAAGAGATAGATGTAGAGAGAGAGAAAGTAGAGGATGAGTTTACACTACAGTCATCAGTAGAGAGAAGAACAAGACGAGCTCCCTCAAGACGCGTTAAGAATGATAATAATATTCAAGATATTTTTAACTAGACTTTGTGGTGTGGGTACCACGAACCACTCTATCAAAAAAAAAAATCTTGTCGTCCTCAATCAAAATTACCCAATATTCAAGTCTAACAAAAATATGAATTCCAACTTATCTTACACTTATTCTGAGAGTCTTTGATTTAGAAGACCGTGGAATTGAATTGTTCCAACCCTTTGAATAACAATTAATTTTACAAAAAGCCTAGACAGACCGTTTTGAGGGACTGCCCCTTAAACCGTCCCGTCCACTTGGACAACAAGCCAAGGGACTTCCCACATGGGTTGTCAGGTAAGTCAAAAAGTTGGAGAGAGAAAAAATTGTTCCTCTCTCCAACGTGGACAACCAAATTAAATGGAAGTCTTTCCATCTCCCGTTCTCTCTAACGGTGACCCCTTACTTTCAATCTCGGCCATTAATTTTTTAAGGGCCGAGATTGAAACCCCTAAAAGTTAATTAATTCCTTTCTTCTTGGATCAGTCATTCTTCCCAACTCTAAAGAACAAAACCCTAACTTAGAAGTTCATCATTTCTCATCACCATCTTCCTTCAAATCGATCTCGTTTTGTGAAGTTGTTGTTAGTTCTCTACTCATCTCCTTCTTCAAAAGTAAGGTAACTTTAGGCATTTGTTTTCATTACCATTTTAGCTTAGTGTGCATTGATAAATTTTTTAAAGTGATTTCCCATTTCTCTCCAACTTTCACTAGCTTTTAAATCACAACTTATTTTTTTTTTCAGTACATTTATATTTACTTTTAATGTCCCACTGTTGTTCTTGATATATAGACTGTTTTTATTTCTCATTGTTTTATTCAAGGCATATATGGAAGGAGGAATACCTATGGAATATAATGTAGATTTTGAGGAAGATATAGATAATGAGAATATTGGGACCAAAAATGATTGTGGATCCGAGGATGATGATGAACCCGAGGATGATTGTGTCGATAGTGAAAAGAAAGTTGATTGTTCGAAATATAGTAAATTAGAACTATTGGATTTACTAAAGATTGGAACGATACACGATAATCCTGAGTTTGTGTTTGAACTTTTTAAGAAATATGCGTTTTTATCGGGATTTCCTTCAAAGAAAAGAACTAGTAAAAGAGATTGTAGTGGTTTACTTCGATGGGTTACTTTTTCGTGTGGTAGAGAAGGGAAACCTAAAAGTACTTCTTCGAATTGCTTAAACCCGAAACCCTCTTCCAAGACAGGTTGTTTAGTTAAGATTAGAATAACCCTTGAAGGAGACGAGAGATGGAAAATCACGTCTTCCTATCTCGATCACAACCATCCATTAAGTCCTAGTAAGTCTAGATTTTATAAATGCAACAGAAATATCAAGCCATCGGTAAAAAGGGCTTTAGAATTGCATGATAGAGCAGGAATTCGAGTATGTAAGAATTTTGGGACGATTGTTGAAGATGCACATGGTTATGAAAACTTGACTGTAAACAAAAAAGATTGTCAGAATTACCTAGCAAAAGTTAGGCGATTGCGTCTTGGTGAAGGTGATGTGGTTGCAGTTCAACGTTATTTCTTGAAGATGCAATCGCAAAATAAAGATTTTTTCTATTGTATGGACCACGATGAAGAAGGTAGATTGAAAAATGTATTTTGGGCCGATGGAAAGAGTAGAAAATCTTATAAAGAATTTGGCGATGTGGTTGCATTTGATACAACTTACTTGACTAACAAATACGAAATGCCATTTGCTCCATTTGTCGGAGTAAATCATCATGGTCATACAATTTTACTCGGGTGTGGTCTCATTTCAAATGAAGACACATGTACATTTGTTTGGTTGTTTCAAGCATGGCTCGCTTGCATGGATAATTGCCATCCTCAAGGAATAATTACAGACCAATGTAAGGCAATGCAGAATGCCATTGAGATAGTCTTTCCTAACACTAGACATAGATGGTGTTTATGGCACATTTTGAAGAAGTTTCCTGTAAAGTTTGGTAGCAATAAACAAAAAGATCAGATCAGTTCGACATTGAACCGTTTAATATATGATTCACAAGACCCCGGAGAGTTTGAAGAAGGTTGGTTAAACATGCTTAACAAATATGGTTTACATCAACATAAATGGTTAACTAAACTATACGTGGATAGGTATCGTTGGATTCCAATTTACCTTAACAATAGTTTTTGGGCTGGCATGTCAAGTACACAACGAAGTGAAAGTGTGAATGCTTTTTTTGATGGTTATGTTCATTCTAAAACAACTCTAAAACAATTTGTTGAACAATATGGTCGCGCATTGAGAGATAAAGCCCAAAAGGAGGCGGAGGCGGACTTTAGGTCATATGCACACAAGATACCATGTGTAACGAGATTTGCAATGGAGAAACAAGCTCAACAAGTGTACACCACAGAGAAATTTAAAGAATTTCAAACTGAGTTGATTGAATTGTTATATTGCAAAGAAACAAATAGGTACCAAGATGACATGTTAACTGTACATGACGTACGGGCTGATATTGTCATTGGAGATGGAATGAAGAAAAGAATGGTTTATAAAGTTTGTTGCAATCATACGATTAGTAGTATACATTGTAGTTGTCTTATGTTTGAGTCTAAGGGCTTATTGTGTAGGCATTCTATATTAGTGTTGCTTGATTTTGGTATTGACTTTATTCCGGAGAAATACATTCTTCGTAGGTGGAGAAATGATGTTACGAGAGCACACACAAAGTTGTCAATTGGATATGATGATTGGACATTAAGTGAAAATCTTCGTACCTATGATCGATTATGCCGTGCATTTACTGAACTCGCAGACTTGTCGTGCGATGATGATCGCCGTTGTGAACGATATATTGAGTGGGTTGAGAATGAGAAAAAAACTATACCTTTGTTTAAACAGAGTGTTAATCCAGCTCCAATCTCAAGAACTAATGTAGGTAGTACTTCCAACGGTAATGATAATGAAGAAATCTTGCTTGATCCATATTGTGTGAAGCGTAAGGGGCGACCTCGTACTAAAAGGTTAGAGTCTACACTTTTCGCCAAATCGAAGAAAAAAGATGTGTCAAGTAACAAGAGAAACAAGGTTAGTTATTATTCACATAGTTTTTTTTTTGTTTAAATATTTTTTAAGAAATACAAGTATAATAAAGTATTTTATTTTTTTTAGGGAGATGATGATCTACAACATATGGGATTCAACGCTACTCAAGAAAGTTATTATTGTGATCCACAATATGCAACATTCAATGCCACTCAAGAGAGTCATCAAAATCTCCCACATCTATGATTATCGTTAAATGAATGTGTGTATTTTATTCATTTTTAATTTTAATCTTGAGAGAATTTTGTCATGGTATTAATACATGGAGTTTTTTGTTTGAGCCAGATGGAGTTTTTTTGTTGCAAGAGATACATTGAGTTATTAAACTAAAAATACAGTGACAGGAAATACTCATTATTCTATCTAATTTTTTTTTGTTGAAGTTTAATATCTGTCTCTATATAAATTGCTTTTATTTTTTACTTCCTTATACCCGTGTATCTCTTGCATGATAGTTGATCAATACATAATGAAGAATCTTGATGTAAAGAACTAACTCCAACACCATTGCAGGAAAGTTTGGAATGGCTTTTAAGTGGTAAAGAAATAATACAAAACTTACTTCATAATTGTGAACATAACATCAATTAGCTTCTTAAAAATAACCACATATACACACAATGAGTTTACAACAGAAATTAACGAATTCACAACAAAAATAAATGACGCAATACGTAAAAGGTCCTAATACATTCGAATATCTTCCATATACACACTAAGCTAAAATGGTGATGAAAACAAATCTCTAATTTACCATACTTTCGAATAAAGAACCAACAACAATTTAAAAAACGAGATCAATTTGGAAGAAGTTTTTGTTTTGTTGAAATAATCAATTTGAAGGAAGTTGGTGATGAGAAATGGTGAACTTCTTTAAGGTTGAGTTTGTGTTCTTTGAAGTTGAGAAGAATGACTGATCTAAGAAGAAGGGAATTAATTAACTTTTAGAGGATTCAATCTCGGCCCTTAAAAAATTAAAGGCCGAGATTGAAAGTAAATTTTTTAAAAAAGAAAGGAATTAATTAACTTTAGGGATTTCAATCTCGGCCCTTAAAAAATTAATGGCCGAGATTGAAAGTAAATTTTCTAACGGGGTCACCGTTAGAGAGAACAGGAGATGGAAAGACTTCCATTTAATTTGGTTGTCCACGTTGGAGAGAGGAACAATTTTTTCTCTCTCCAACTTTTTGACTTACCTGACAACCCATGTGGGAAGTCCCTTGGCTTGTTGTCCAAGTGGACGAGACGGTCTAAGGGGCAGTCCCTCAAAACGGTCTGTCTAGGCTTTTTGTTAATTTTATCAAAATAGCGTTTACATCATTTAATATATGCAAATTTTCATCAAAATTTATATTTTACAGTACATAGTAAGGCATTAATTTTATTTTTCAGTTAGAAATCATAAAATCGTTACAATTACCGAATAAAATGGGTGTGAAAATTAATGATTATGAAAGTAGACTATATAACTAACAAATTAAATTAAGAAATTTATAACATCATCACAAATACTTTTTGCCCACAATATTTAAGGCTATATTCTTTTATAGGAAGATATCTACTTGGGATCTTGTACAAAAATCTTCTTAAATACTTTCCAATCATGTAGGCTTCATCAATCCAACTTACCTACTAAAAGCAATTGAGATTGACATCTAAAATAAATCAAAAAGATAGTGATGGAAGCAGTGAGAAGTCTATCATTTTGAGTTTACTCCTGATAAAAAAAACCTCCCAGTGGTTATTATAATTTTCTTAATTTTAAGTTTTATGTTATATGAAGGTTAATAAGAACAAAGTCTGTGTTAAAGCACACTTAGAGGCATTAATAGCATCTCCAACACAAAATTCAAAAAATCTCTATATGTTTAATTTTCAAGTCTCAATTGAGATTTTCGTTCTTATGTGGTGCAATAGATATTTTTCAATTTTTGTGTTTTTCAATCCAAATCTCTAAAATTATTTTGTTTAATATGTTGACATGATAGTTTTTTAAGTAAATATTTAACTATTTACACACATATATATATATATATATATATATATATATATATGAAGACTTGATTTCTATTGGTCTTTTTTTTTTGTTGAACTTCTATTGGTCTATATTGTAAAATGATAAGTTAGACAATTAGATATTTGCATTCGAGAGAACTTGTAATAAAAAGCTCAGAAAAAATCCTATAGGGCACTTCGAGAGCATTATCACTCAAACTTTACAACTTAGAGTGTCAAAATAGGATTTTCTTAGAGTTTTTCTTTAAAAACCATCTCCAATGCCGAATCTAACTTGGATTTCTGAAATAAGGTGGCGGTGGTTATTTTAGAAATCCCTAAGGGCACTCTAAATTTAAAGTGTCTTCTCGAGGAACTATAAGTGTCACATAAACAAATCAATTAGTTTTATAGTTAAAATATAAGTTTTAGAGACTCTCTTGAGTGTTGCATTGGAGATGCTTTAAGATTGAGTTTTGCATCGGAGATGCTCGTCAACTCTAAATTGAGATTATCTTTCCTAAATGACACTATTGACATCATCTATTCAAAAGTCAATTCCAACATAGCATTTTAAAAACTTAAACTTACACGTTCCATAGGTACCATTTCCTAAATGGGTAGTTTTTTTAATATTGAATGGACAATTGAGTTCTTCAAAAAGAAATTTAAATATTAAGTTTTATTTGGAAACATCTTATAATTAAATGTAAATATTGAATTTTGCATTTGACTAAGTTTTTTTTACTCTAAAAATCTTAGGTGGCTCTTAGAGTTTTTTAATTGAGTCTTGTATTGGGAATGGTCTTAATGTCCTATTGAGATATCTCTATTTAACCAGCATCTTAGAAATCCAAATTAAGCTTTGTATTAGAGAAAGGGTGCTTCTAAAGGCATCGAGCCAAAAGACTGTTAGCATCCAAAAATTTTATTGATTCGGGTCAATGGCCATTCACTCGAAGTCTCTATAAGCACCGGTTTTTAATGCGGGTGACGTTCACCTTAGTTTGCTTCTTCCATCTTCTTCTTCTAAAACAAAAGGAATCCCAACTAATTTTTCCTCCAAAACAAAACCCTAGAAAAGAGTGCAACATTCTCCGGCGACGGTAACGACAACGATACCTACTGGCGGTCATTCTTTTATTCGGAACCATCAATCCGAGTGGCTTAGTTGGTAGTCAGCAATGAGGTTACTATGATCTTCTAGTATGCCCTGATCCTTGTTTGAGTGGCTTAGTTGGTGGAATGCAGTGAGGTTAGAAATCATTGACGGTTTAAAATGTGTAGCCTTATATCCTAAATTGAACTGACCTATTAATATACTGATTACTTCTTTTGGTCCTTTTTTTCTCAATGTTGTTTTTTTTTTTTTTTTTTTTGTTGAACTCAATGTTGTTTTCTTTGAATCATAAAAATTATAAAATGAGTTGTAACCTAAGTAAGAGATATTGGTACTTAATATTCAGGAAACGTTGAGAGGGGTATGTACTCTCTTTCTCTCATTTCGATCCAGGGTTTACACGTGTGTTGTGACACTATCACACTTAAGCGAATAACATGTACTATTGTGAACCAACCTTGAAGGAGCAATTGTAGCTTGATTTTAACTTCGTCTCCACCAAATGATGCTTGATTCTAACACTTAGAAAGTGAAAGGAATTATTCCCAGCAAAATTTGTGATAGATTCGTGAGATTATGAGGGATTTGGTGAGTAGAGTTCGGTTTGCTTAGAGAGAGAAAGTTTGAAACTGGGATTTCTGGTTGGTTTTGTGAGAGATCTACATAGTTGGTTGGTACTAATAGAGAAAGGAGCGGTTGGGCCTGGTGCTAACAGTGATGGATGCTAACAGCCTTTCGGCCCGGTGCCTTTAGAAGCACCCTTAGAGAAAATATGTAAAGAAAAATTCCAAAATTTTCTGTGGCACTCAGAATTTTTAAGATTAATTGTTTCATACGAGATGCTTTGAGTAGATTGAATTACCGAACACCTAGATGAGGCAAAGATTCCTTACAAGTTTTTAATGCAACATCCTTTAAACCTAAAAGCTATAGATTTGGTTTTAAAATTACTTGTCCACAAGTAAGTCAAAGTTGAGCATTTTTTGACTTACTTCTCCAAAAAAAAATTGTTTTGGGGTACGAAATTTGGTTGGAATATTGTTTTTCTTTTGTTTTCCTCAAACTTCCACCACTTAATTCTCTTCACGTAGATAAGGATTGTTGTCAAAATGCCATTGTTGGCGATTAAAAAAAGGGTCACACCTTTTTCTTCCTTTCCTCCCACCACCACCTCCTCCCAACATCTCTCTCTCCCTCTCTCTCTATTTCTCCCTCTTTCTGTAGCACCCAGACCTTCGAGTCGGAGAATCGGACGGATCAGAGCGTCAAGCAGAGTTAGTGGTTTGTTTTGGAATTTGGTTTTTGATAGTTATTTGGTTGAGCTGGAGCACTCGTTGGGTAGTTCTCAATGAACTAAGAATTTTGGTTGGTCATACGTGAAGATCGGACATTGTCCGGCTATCGTTCCGTATTCGGTAGTTTTCTTTGTGATCGAATTAATAAGAGTGGTATTTTCTTCATGGTTAGTTGTGGGAGGAAGAATAAAAGAAAAGGTTAAATGTAGGATCATAAGGTGAATATTGAGGATTGAATTAGTTGAATATATAAATGATGGGACTTGTGATTGAGTAATTAGAAGTTAGGGATTGAAAAGAAATTTCATCACCTTGGCACTTTAAATCCTTACACGTGGCACCAATTTTGTTGTTTTAAATAGAACCCAAACCCACTGCATGCTTCTACACGTGCCCATCTCAAGTGCTACATTTAAACCTGATGAGACATGAAAATGTCCCATCTGAGTCTCTTAACTCGGGTTAGTTAGTCTACTTCGGGCAGTTACTCTGATGAATTATGTGTTTCTCTTACTCAGGTGTCTTTTACAGAGTTCAACGCGAAAACCCGATAAAATCGAGAGAAAAACGTGTTGGGGGGTATTTTGGTCAGTTTTTGATTATGGTAATTTTGGTCAACATTGGTGCTCGAATGAAAAGTACAGTCCAAGAGGAACCTGTAGGCGAAATCGAAGGTCGAATCGGAATTCGGACGAGCGAATTAGGCAAGGTCAAAGTTGAAGTCAAAGTTAGTTGACCAAATGGGTCAGTAAGTACACATGGCACGCAGGAGGGAAGTAGATCAGACGGTCCAGATCAGTTGTGGGCTACGTTCGGTCAGTAAAGGTGGGTCACAGGATTCTCAAAGAGCGTCATCCGGTACACCCGAGCACAAGATATCACCATGCAACCAACCGTGACTTGTCGAGATCCGAGAGTTTCAGCACACGTGTTTTTCATCCAACAGCAGCTAGCACAATCCGTCATGTCCCGCGAAGCACCCTATCTTATTCAGTTTACCAACTTTGAAATCCCACATTATTTCCTTTTCTCTCTCTCGAACTCTAACTCTCTTAACTCACA
>BEHA01001156.1:169199-185696 GCA_002897215.1 Eschscholzia californica subsp. californica | reverse complement strand
ATCAGTTGTGGGCTACGTTCGGTCAGTAAAGGTGGGTCACAGGATTCTCAAAGAGCGTCATCCGGTACACCCGAGCACAAGATATCACCATGCAACCAACCGTGACTTGTCGAGATCCCAGAGTTTCAGCACACGTGTTTTTCATCTAACAGCAGCTAGCACAATCCGTCATGTCCCGCGAAGCACCCTATCTTATTCAGTTTACCAACTTTGAAATCCCACATTATTTCCTTTTCTCTCTCTCGAACTCTAACTCTCTTAACTCACATAAACTGATTCAAAACAGTTTAAAGAGACCCGAGAGAGAGGGAGTGAGAAGGATTCAAAATCAAAACGAGATGGGTTGTGAAGATCTTTGAGGGAATCAAAAAAGAAGGAGGAAGAGATAAGACCGAGAGAGAGAAAGAGATATTCTCGGCAAGGATGAAAACAGTAGAGAGAGAGAGTGAGATTCGATTCAATACGAAATCAAAACAGAAATAGAGGAGAGATTTCGATTGGTTTTTGGTCTATAAAACAGAAGAGAAGCAGAGAGAGAAGGAGGTTTTTCAGAGAGCAAAAAGAACAGTAGAGAGAGACATAACCGAGAGCTTATCTTGATTTCTGATTTTTGTTTCTCTTTTTGTAATCTTAGTTTCTTAGTGAGAGAGAGAGAGATTACAGAGGAAGAGAGAAAGTTAGAGAGAGAGACATAGAGATATTGTAGAGAGAGAGAGAGACTCGGTTGTGATAAAAGTTTATCTTTATTTTGTTTTCGATTTTCATTTTATATTCTGTTTTCTTGGTGAGAGAGAGATAGAATACATAAACATAAAGAGATTACAGAGAGTTATAAGTAGAAAGAGAGAGAGAAACAGAGAACTTAGAGAGAAAATACAGTGGGAAAATAATTTTCTCTCGGAAAATCCATTTCCGGGAAGACGAGAAAATCGTTTTCCCGGAGGGTGTGTTTGGCAGAATTCTTGGAAAAACAGAAGGAAATCGCTTCCCTAAGGCCCTGTTTGGTTTGGAAACAGCAGAAAAGTTAAGTTTCTTTACTCTTTTATTTATATAAATTATAAATGTTTATCTCTTCTAGCATGAGTAGTTAAATATTGTCTATCTAGGGTTTTAGATGAAGTCCATAATGAGAATGTTATCGTTTTGATTTATATGCAAGTCAATTAATGTTTAGATTAAAATCTTAGTATCTCTTAAAAACTTTATTGCTTTTAACGATAACACTTTCCGGATTTTAGAGCGTTCATGTTATAGAATCTGAGTAAAACAAAGTACTTAGTTGACTAAGGCAAATACATCATCTGTAGGATTGTCACGTGGACGGATTCGAAAACCCTAGGTTCCCCTTTTCTGAATATCAACTTATTTGTTTTCTTTTGAGTTATATTTGCTATTCATTTTTTTTTTTTTTTAATCATATTACCAATCAAACCACTTTTGAAAATCACAATAGTTTTAAGATTAAATTGAGTTTGACTTAGTCTCTGAGGAACGAACCGGTCTTACCGAGAAATTACAACTTGACACCCGTGCACTTGCGGGTGTAGACCTATTTAGGGTAACCTTTTAGGCCCATCAAAACCCAACTTAAATTCTAGTTTCCCAAAATCAATTACAAAGTTAAGGCTCTGTGAGACGAAATGAGTATTTCTCCGTGAAGGGTTAGGAAGTTTTTGTCGTCGATTTCTTCGCGGATTTTTGTTGGAATTTAATGAAACTATCTTTCGGGTAATTATATTCGATTCGTTCTACATATCTAGCGGTTCAGAAATTTATATTTCGTCTGAATTTGATGGTTATCTGATAGTTATATCGAAGACTGTATAGTTGGATCTAATTTCTTTTGCGTTCATAATTGGAAGTGTTTATCCGTTAGTTTCTTCGAATTTATGTTCATCAACATGTTTAGCATATTATGGACTATTTTGAGGTATTCATATATAGACGGGTTGCTGCCGAATTATTTTGCTACTCGACTTTCTTATTTAGATCTATTTTATAATGAATTTGAATATACAGGGTTACCCGAACTTTGTCATATTTCACATAAATGAACAATTCATTTATATTTATATTATGGGGTTCATTATATGATTTTCAGCCTATGAAGACTCTGAAATGTGAAATAGAGTTTACGGGAAGTTAGTTGGTTGGTCTGTATGCATTTTAAGTACTCGGTGGAACGTCTCAATGAACTGTATAGTGTCGATAAGACATTCCTATTATAGTTTCATCTATTTTATGCATTCTTGCTCTGCAAGAAAACTCTTGATAGTTAAGTAACTGGCAAATGACTGTTTTACCCTTTTATATTTCAATGAAACTATTGTACCGCAGTCTGGAGTTCGAAGAGTGATAGAGCTTAGTCAGGAGACATCATTGGGGGTGCAAGAAGAGGTAGGATCCTATAAATCTTACTTGGACCACGAATATTTCCCGTTTCGCCAATCCATATACATAGTTAGTTATTATTTTCTTTCTACCATTCTCTAGTTCAAATTATGATATGATGTGGATGTATATGGTTAGCTGTATGTTATGGATGTTTCTCTTTACAAAACAAATTGATTTTTTTGAAAAATAATCACGTGGTCGTTTTGTGTGAACTATAAATACTTGGTGGTGGAATCGCTTAAGCTGCGTGTATAACATGATGGCGGAATCGTTTGAGCTGTGTTACGTGTAATTGTTGTTTTCTGGTGGGAATTGGTTGATCTCCTTGTTTATTTTTCTGTTATGAATTAGCCATGAGTTCATGTCAAGGGTTACACTCGGTACGTGACCAGCCGTTTGGTAACAACCATTCCAGTTTACCCAGAATGGGGTCCGAGAGAGGATGGGAGTTGGTGGGTTCCGACCTTTGGAGTAATTAGGGGATCAACCCAATGTCATGTGTTTTTATTCTACTAAGTCACTTGAGTGTGTGGTTTGAATTCTGTAATGACTTGTGTTTGATACTTACTATATTTTCACAGCAGTGAAAGTGGGTGTTTACCCAAGTTTTTTTAATAAGAAAATACTTAATCCCTGAAAGTTGAAACTTGTAAAAGTTTGGCTTTAAACAGAGTTTACCCTACCTTAAGACCCAAGAACGCGCTTCTCCTCTGGTTGATGGGATCTGTTAGGATGACTCTGTTCTTGTAGCTTTGGAAGCCACTCAGATCATTTAATATTATTATAGGTTCATGCATATGTTTGGGTATTCTTCGAATGATTAATGAATTACCTTACGAGGAAGCGTCAGATCTTTGCCGGAGGTAGGACGNNNNATCAATTTCTAGGATAGGTTCGATAGCTTCCGCGACTTTTAATTATAACAACGCGTCTCAAGACGGGATAGTTGTATCACCGTGGTTATATGGCTCTGCTACACAAAGATGCTCTTATAGTCGTCTGGGTAAGTCGTGACATATTCTAAGCGTATCATTGTTTTGGTGAGACTTATTATTCAATGCGTATTGAGATCACAAGCTGGCTTGATGGGCAATGACGACGAAAAGCAAATTACGAATGCTCTAACGGGTATTACGTGGATCCATGTGTACACAACAGTAGTCAAACGTTCGATAAGACGTCGCCTGCCTACATACTAACAAAGGCCGACCGGTTCTTTCTATCCGAATAGTAGTTGATCCCGACTGAGAGCTTATTCAGTCGTGATGTTTGTGAGATAGAAGAATTATCTTGCTATATTGCTTTGCTTCATGTGCATAATGATATCACTGTGTACATATATATCACCGTGTATATACATATCACCTATAACTATTGATATATTAATTAAACTGTTTATGTGTGTGGTGCGGGTAGGATGTCTAGGTATCCTACAGAGCTGACATTCGAGTTATCGCATTCCTATTTGTTTTTGTTCAATTGCAGGTACTGGTGACGCGGAGTGACATAGTTTACTTCGTCGGCTCACATTATGTAAGCTCGATATAATTTTTTATTATATTTTTAACTTAAGATTTTATCACAATATCAATATTAGATATGTATCATCTAAAATAGTTAGGATCGTTCTCTCACTTGTTTGTGATTATACACATGTAAGTAGTATGCACACACTATAACTTGAAGTTGATGTTATTTGATATAATGAAATTTATGAAAGCATGTATGAATGTTTGACAGGTTTTTCAGGTTTGATATGTTCAATTTATAGAGGATACTCTGTCCAAATTCAATCTCTTCTATGAATTGTTCATACACCTGAATTTAAGTTGTTTTTATCTTTATGAAAACTATTTTGGGTTACACGTTTTCCTAGCATATTTTCAAAAGGTTTAAATTATATTTGATTTTCCGCTGTGTTTGTGTTTGTTTTGTACCCCTTGATGAGAGTTTTGTCTTGAGTTTATATTTGAAACCGGTTTGAGTGAGAACTAGATCGAGTTTCTTTTATAAACTGCGGGGCAAACTGTGATTCGGAACACGGGACGTCACACTACTTTCTGTCTCTCACTCTCTCTTGTTGTCTCTCTCACTCTCTGTTTCTCTCTCTCTCTTTTTATTATGACAGAGGGAGGGGCCCCTTAGCCGGAAATAAATATAGCGCAGAAAAACTCACATCTTCTTATTTCTCATGTACTCCTACTACCTACAGCATTCTCTCCCTCTCTCACGCTCTCTCCCTCTCTCTCGCTCTCTCTCGCTTTCTCACTCTCTCTCTCTCTCTCTCTCTCTATGTTCCCCTTACTTCCGTCGGAACATAGAGAGAGATATTGAGTAGAGAGAAAGTTTCAGTTGAGAGAGAGATAGGGAAAGAAATATAGAGATAGAGGATAATGAGAGATAAAGAAAGAAAACATATTCACATTGGTGGTGGTCATGGTAGTGGTGGTGGTCATGGTAGTGATGGTGGTAGCCCCATGGTAATGGTGGTGGAAGAAAATATGAAGGAAAAAAAATCAATTTTTCTTTGGACAGTTGTTGCAGCGGAATCACTTTTGTGTTTTCCATGCAATACTAAAATGAAATTCTCATCAAAGAAGATATTTTTTTATAAAGGGTGATTGTGTTTTACAACTCTTCAGCCTTTTTCAATTGTGGGTTTTGAAATTGAAACGGGAAAATGAGAAAAATCTTCCAAATGAGTGAACTTTCGCTAGATTGGTGAGTAATGAAGAACATAAGTGGATTTGACTGCAGCAGTAGGAAGATATGGAATTTCAAAGTGATGGAAGATGTAGTTTACTTGTAACAATGGTGAATAAGAAGAATGACAGTTATTTAGGTTTTCAATTTTTAATCTAGTGTATGTGTTTCATGGTCTTTAGGTTAATTGTTTTTTTAAATTCGAGTACTTATAGTTGTGTCCCCCAATTAATAAAAGTCGAAATAGTCAACTATGTTTGATTTGCACGGTACCCAATCATTTTTGTCTACATAACGTTTTTGTTTGTTCATGTATAGGCCACCAAAGCTAATCTGGACTTTGGGCCAAAAATAAAAATTTGAAATGAAAATTAGGACCAAAAACATATTATTTTGTGGGTCCAATTCCGAAACCATTAGTTTTCAAAAAAAAAAAGCCCGAAACCATTTTCTTCTACTCAATTTTGTCCCTCTAAATAAACCCTACCCCTAAAAAACCTTTAGGTTTTGTGGAGCTAATTTTGAGTTGAGTTAAGAAATACCATTTTGCCTCACCCAAACCCATTTCTTTCCCTCTCCATTTTGAAATTAATACCATTGTTTTTTTTTTTGAGATACAAGAAAGAAAAAAAAATCAAAAACTACAATCCATTCTTGAAAAGATTGGGGCCGCACAGGAAAGCCGGTTTGGAGTTCCATTGTTGTTCCTGTTTATGTCATCTCGCCCATTGGCTAGGGAGTCCGAATTTCAATTTCGTAACATTTTCCGATTTATTTGATTGTCTGTTTGCCTTGTGTGGGATGTAGGTGAAGATAACGCTGGTAAATTACGACGCAATCCTATGGATTTCTGTCGTATGACATATCGATTGCCAATATATATTTTACACTGTAATTATGCTAAATTTACGCTGTAATTATGCTAAATCAATTTGTTTTTATTTTAATATCAGAATGGATAACATAAATTCAGTTGTTTAGTGGATCTTACAGTGGAAGGATATTGACAAAAATAATGCAGATACTTACGCTAAAATCATATGGTTCATTTGGAAAGCACGATGTGAAAAAGGTTTCACAAATCAGAACCAATCTCCAACACAACTCATAAACCAGATCAAAGCAACCCCAACAAAACAACTCCAAAACAACAAAAAGCAACGCGATAAACAACTTCATAGATGCCACCCGCCAGCACCTCCTTATCTCCAATTTAATGTCGACGCCTCTTTCAAATATTTGACGGAAATAGCAGGAATGGATGCATACTCCATGTTGATCAAGAAAAATTCTAGTAGCCCTAAGAGATATCACCAGAGGAACAAATCCGGAAGAGTGTGAATGTCAACCTATTCTATATGCTATCAGATGGCCAGCAACGCAACATATCAACTATCTCCACATTGAAAGTGATAGTCTCAACGTTATGAAATTGATACCATTGCTGATTCAAATTTCTCACTGTCTCAAACCACTCAAATCAAATATGAGAGGGATCTTCCTCTTTATCAAGGTTCTTTCATATGTTGCAGAGACATATGTAAGTGAGGGCTAAGAGGAGTCATGGCCCCGACCCTTAATCTTTTGAGTTAATTCCTATTTGGCCTCCTACTTTGTGACCAGCTTCCTTTATGACCCCCTTTTTTCGTAAATTCAAATATGGCCCCCTTTTCTTAACACCGTCAGTCAACTTTTATGGTTAATCTTTTTGTTTCCATATTTACCCTTCTTATAAGAATGATTTCAAAATTCAAAATTGACCCCCTATTAAATTTGGGTCAATTTCCAAAAACTTATAGCTACTTTAGAAAAAACTAGGGGGCCAAAATAGAATACATATAAAAAAATTTTAAAAACACCTCATCTCTCCCTCTCTCTCCTCCATCTCATCGCCTCTCTCCTCCACATCATGTATCTCGCCATCTCATCATCTTCTCCGATGAAGGTCGCCGGCCAGCCAAATTTTCTGGCGACCTTCTAATTTTTTTTATCTCTCTAATCTCTTTCTCTTTAATCTCTCTAACTAATCTCTCTCTCTCTCTCTCTCTCTCTCTAATTTTTTTTTCTCTCTCTCTCATCTCACTATAATTCCAGCGAAGAGGAGGAGCCCCTTCGCCGGAATAACCAGACCGGGATCTGGTTTCAACCAACCAGATCTCGGTTTGGCTGGTTGAAACCAGATCCCGGTCTGGTTTCAAACCAGACCGAGATTTGGTTGAAGCCAGATCTCGGTCTGGTTTCAAACCAGACCGAGTCTGGTTATTAACCAGACCTTCAAGGTCTGGTTATTCCGGCGAAGGGGCTCTTCCCCTTCGCCGGAATTATAGAGAGATGAGAGAGACATTAGTTAGAGAAAGATAAAAAAAAAAAAAATTGAAGGTTGCCGGAAAATTTGGCCGGCCGACGACTTTCATCGGAGAAGATGATGAGGTGGCGAGATACATGATGTGGAGGACAGAGGCGATGAGACGGAGGAGAGAGAGGGAGAGATGAGGTGTTTTTAAAAAAATTTTATATGTATTCTATTTTGGCCCCCTAGTTTTTTTCAAAGTAGCTATAAGCTTTTGGAAGTTGACCCAAATTTAAAAGGGGGTCAATTTTGAATTTTGAAATCATTCTTATAAGAAGGGTAAATATGGAAACAAAAAGATTAACCATAAAAGTTGACTGACGGTATTAAGTAAAGGGGGAAATATTTGAATTTACGAAAAAAAGGGGGGCCATAAAGGAAACTGGTCACAAAGTAGGGGGCCATAGTAAAAGACTAAAAACTTTTGCCTTAAAGTTAAGTGGCACCCTTAATCAACCCAGACCCAATCAAAGCCCAACATCTATGTCCACCCATCAACCCACCCGATGAAGTAATGCCTAAATTACTTCTTTTTGTTGCAATGCCTAAATTACCTCAACGATGGAACAACTATATAATAATGTTGTTCCATCGTTGCAATTTCAAGTTTCCAACCTACTTCTAAATTACCCTAATTAGACTCCCAAAATTACAAATCTATTTATTTTAATACTTGAACAATTAATTTATGTCTAACATTGGCATGATATCTTCGCCTACAGTATAAAACATTTGCTACAATCGATCAATATTTTGAAAGAATAATGTTGCCGAAATAGAAGAAGTTTCACCTTCTATTAATAAAGTTACAAATTTAGATGCATTAAAGAGAAAAAACTATCGTAGTAGTTCTATATTATATTTTTTTATTTGTGTTTGATCTTACCTTAATTGCTATTTTTAGGTGACAATTTTGAATGAAATTGCTACATAAATTTCTCAAATTAGTTGGTTTGGCGCGACCATAACGAGGATTCTGGCTTCTCCCTGATTTCTTGTATATCTCCTGTAATCTCTTTTTAAGTTTGTTCCTTTAACAACTTCTTTTCTTGTTTAATTTTTGGTATTTTATTTTTGCATTGAGTTTTTGTTCTTCGGATAATATTTTGATTTCTCTCAACAATAGCTTTTGTCGTTCTTCTACTTTTATGTTTTCTTATCATCCTTCGATTTGGTTTAGTTCTTTTTCTTATTGTTCTACTTTTTGATTAAGCTAAACTTTCTTTTAGAAGATCAAAATCAACATTTTTCATAAAATAATCATGTTAGAAAACCAACGACAGGATCTTCAGTAATCTATATAATAAGATAGAAGGGAAAAATATTGACTGGGACAAACATCATTTTTTGATAAAGGATATTGTTTAGAAGTCCTTACCAAAATTTAAATATAGTCCCTCTTAGAAATGAAATAATCTATTTACGAAAATACGTGTCCTTAGAAATAAAATAATTAAATTAAGAAAAAATGAAGCAATATAAATTGCAAGGGTTAAAAAAGAGAGTGAAATTTCTCTCTCTCAATAAATAACTAAATTAAGAAAAAGGAATCAAAACATAAATAAATAATAAGTAGAATACCCAAAAAGTTGGAGTATCCAGAATATAGCAATAATAAATGGTGGTCAATACGCGGACAACCGTTTTTCTTATATAGACAACTATCTTATGTGGACAACGCAAAAAAATTAAATTTTTATATGGACATCAGTTTCTAAGGGGACAACTCTCTATTATTTTCACTCAAGTCCTCTTAGAATCAGATGTATATATTTGATGACCTCTCTCTTTCTCCATAAACCCTAGGTTAGTTTTCATCTCTTCTATTACTTGTTCTTCATCATCACCCAAATTTCTAGAGAGAGAAACTCCTTGGAGAAATATTGGTGGTTATGGCATCAAACAAAGGCAAGGGAGTTGTTGTAGAATCTCCCCAAAGACAAAGGTTAGAACCCTAAAACTCTAAAACCAACCACTAAGAAGAAGATGGTACTGATGGCAGAGAAAATTAGAGAAGATGTGGAAGACGAAGATGGATCTGTTGGTTCCGACTCTGAAAACGATGGTGAAGAGGAAGATGAATCTGGTAATTCGGGTTGTGTAAAAATATGACATAACAGAACATCACTTGCGACGAAAATCTGGCATAATCGAAACTTGCCAGATTTTCGTCGCAACTTAGCTTCTGTTATGCAGTATTTTCGTCGGTTTTCTCCGAAAATACGGCATAACGGAAGCTAAGTTGCTAAGAAAATCTGGAAAATTGTCCGATTTTGCCAGATTTTCGTCGCAAGTTATGTTCTGTTTTACCTCATCAATGTCATTAATGCCTATTATAGAAACGCCCGGAAAAACTTGTTCAGGTGCAGATTGAGGAATTTTGTTTTCTTCATCCATCTAGGGTTTGATAAAAAAAAATGGTAAAAACTACAGTTTACTTTTAGTAGAAGTGAAGAAAGAAGAATAAGACTAAGAAGAGATTTTGTCTTCTTCATCCATCTAGGGTTTGATAAAAAAAAATTGGTAGAAACTACAGTTTACTTTTAGTAGAAGTGAAGAAAGAAGAATAAGACTAAGAAGAAGGAAGAAGATGAAGAAGAAGAAGACAGTTTAGGTTTTCAATCTTTAACTATTATTTTTGTTAGTAGTCCACAAGTTACTAATTATTAGTATTTAAGACTTTATGGAGTTGTCCCCTTATTAAATCAAAGTCAACTAAATCAAGCATAGTTGACACGCATCAGTCCCGAAAATAGTTGTCCATATAAGAAAAACGGTTGTCCGCGTATTGGCCACCTAATAAATACAGTAAGTTGGGTGGCATGCAGGACCGACCCTGGGGGAAAGCGAGCAAAGCTTCGCTTGGGGCCTCTCAGAGAAGGTTACAGAAGATAATTAAATGGGTCCCGATTTGTTTCTATCTTTACAAAAATAATACTATCTACTTTACCTCAAGTGGTAGGGGGCATGGTATGGAGTCCAAACAACCCAAATTCGATCTCAAGCGCTTGCATTTTTTTTATTATTTTAGTTGTCATTTCTACCACCACCATGATTACTAAACCTCCACATTGTTCCTCCACAATCACGATTATTGCACCTCTAGCACTACCACCAATGCCATCACCACAACCACCACTACTACTAAACTACAATACCACAATCACCACCATTAAATTGTATCTTACTTAATTACTTTAGTCGACACTTCTACTACCACGACGATTACTAAATCTCTACCATTGTACTTGCACTACCACCACCACAATCACTAAACCTTTACCATTGTAGCTCCACTACCACCACCACCATTACTAAACTTCAATACCACAACCGCCGCCGATACAAAACCTCTACCGCCACAATCACCATGAACCCACTAATAACAGAAGCACCACAAAAAGATTTTGTTGAAGAATCATTCTCTAGAAAAAAAAATTTGTTACTACCTCGCTGACCACTTGATACAATTGTTCGTGTCCCTACAGCACGGGATATACCCTAATTTCTCTATATATTATCTGGACTCGTTCTACTATATTGGCAGGACGGGGGGCCAGCCAAGTTATTAGTAGCTAGGGCTATCTCCAAGAAAAGTGACATGGACTATTTACACAAAAGATTTGTATACCATCTGGTATTTTCTTGATTTTTCAGACTTACCCAGATTAAAATTTATCATTTTTCTCAATCACGTCTTTGGTGAAAATTGACTTCGGTCTAGTTTGGAAGAGTTAGCTTAAAACCAAGTTTGTTTAACCACCGATAATAATAAATACATCATCCTCAAAATTTTAATCTGAACATCTTACCATCGTTAGTGTATTGCTCACATCATGTCATTTTTCATGCACCCCTTACTGTTTTCTATTGTTACATGAATTACAAATACTTGTTTGAGCACGTGATATCAAACAAGCAGATGTAATAGGTGGCAATATACGGACAATCAACTATCTTATGTGGACAACAAAATTGGGCACACATAACACAACTATAGTAAAAGATCTAAATTAAGTACTTCATTCTTTATCCTCTCATCCGATACCACACACTCCTTCACCAGTGATCCTATTAGCAGGACAAACCACCACCAACATACTCATCTTGTACGTCGTTCTTCCTTTTCATCTTCATTAACATCAAAGCATCATCTTTTTCTCTTTCTCCATCCTTCCTTTAAAAGAAAATTTAGGGTTTTTACCTCCCCCAAATAAGACCAATTAAATACTGTGGCCTCTCTCCTGCATAGGTGGAGTTTTTTTTAGAAGATTTTCTTCTCACCGGAAACCATTACTAGGGATTGGAAGATCGGCAAAACACTATCTCTGCTCACGCTGTGACTACAATGGAAAAAGAATATGAACACATGGTTGCTCTCATGGGAAATCTCATGGGATCAAAAGATGATAGAAGATTGAAGCTGCAAGAAGATGCTAAACATGAAGATGAAGGAAGAAAAAGCTTAGCTATTAAACTAATATCAGGTAGAACAATGAATCTGAACACTGTGAAAGAGAATTAATAGCGGCGTGGAAGCCTGTAGGAAAGATTTGGTTGAAGGAATTTCATGGAACATCTTACCTCATTAATTTTGAGCATACTGTTGATAGAGAAAAGGCGGAGGAGAACTCGCCATGGTATGTTGATGAAGATTTGCTGATATTAGAGAAATGTGATAGAAACAAATTACCCATCGATTATGTGTTCAATAAAGTGGAGTTTCACATTCAGATTCACGGGTTACCGATTGAATATGTTACGTTAGAAGTTGTTAGAAAAGTGGATTATTGATTGGGGAAACGAGAGTTATCCCTGTAGGTGAAAAAAGTAAATGGGGGAAATATGCTAGAGATAGAGTTCTCATTGACATTACTAAACCACTAAAGAATGAGATCATGGTAGAATTATCAGACACAAGGCGGATTGTGTCGTAAGAGCTCAAGTCCGAGAGTCAATTTCAGATAATTGGCCGATATAATTGCAAAATAAGGCAAAACAGTTACTATCCCCTCGATTTAATGATGAACTAAAGGTCGAATTTAGATCAAAATCTAAAGTCAATAAAAAATATCGACAATTACATGAAGATGGTAGAAGGGTTCCCTTCGCCGGAGTGTGTAGAAAGAGAGAGAGGAGAGATGATAAAAAAAAATTTAGAGAGAGAGAGAAAATAATCTTTTTTTTAATATTTGAAGGTCGCCGGCCGGCGACCTTGCCGGAGAAGACGATGAGGTGGCAGAGAGAGGTGATGAGAGGGAAGAGAGAGAAATGTTGACTAGTTAACGATGTTATAACGGTAAGTGAAAAAGGGGGTCATCTGGGTAATTTTGACAAAGTAGGGGGCTAGGCAGGAAACCGGTCACAAAGTTGGGAGCTATTTGGAAAATAACCCTATTTTAAATGATTCTGAAGACAAGGGGTTTACCTGGACCAGAGCCGTTTCGTGAAGTTCGGTCATTCTCTTGATTTTCTTGAGCTCCGTGTTCCAGTGTTGATTTTAGCCGAGCTGTTTGAGAAGTCTTCTTTTCTACCTGTGCTGGTGAGGTTTTCTTTACCATAACTGTTTTTTCCAGAGCTGATTGACGTTGGGAATTTCCTGCAAACATGTACTCAGAATTACCAAATAAACTAATATTTAACTCTTTCAAAATGGTAAAAAGGAGACGTATGATAGTGATTAAAAAACCGTTAAGAAACAATGTGGGAGCTAAAGGGTAAGATTCAAATGTAATTCGGCCTGCATAGAGAAGAAACGATGGCCAATATGACTAACTATGAGACTAAGAGTTATGTCAAGGAGAATTATTTACGGGGTAGGTTTTTAAGTTATCGTATCTTGAGAGGTAAATAAATAATCATCAGAAAATTGGATAATAATTTAAACGAGAAAGAAACAATTCCTGATTGACGTGCTTTCGTGATGAACCAGATGTCATTTGCTTTGAACCTTGCTTCCTGCATAGAAATTCTCAATTCAACCGAAGTTGTTAGCGGGTTAGTGTAATCCTAAGCTTACTATTGCAATTTCCCTAGCTTACTACGCATGCTCCGAATGATCGCTTCTCTAAAAATAGAGTTTAAGTTAGACTTATTCTAGCATGACATAACTTATTAATTCCTCCTGCTAGATAGAACCCCAAATTAGCTTTGTAAAAAAGTTTCGAATACTTTCTGACTTTGAGCTCTGCCCCTGGTCATTGCTCTAGCTACCAGAGTTGTTTCTCATCGGTCTGGGCACCATTGGAGTGGCCAAGACTCCACCTTAAACCCCTGGTCCTCTCCACCACGGCTGCTTTCGTCGGATTGGGCACGACTAGTTTAGCTAGGACTTCTCCTTGACCCATAGCTGTTTCTACCAGGGCTATTTTCGTTGGCTTGAGCACAACTAGTTTAGCTAGGACTTCTCCTTGGACCCCTGTGAGGGAGTTGAAGGAGATGTCCTTCGACCAAGATGGCAATGCGAGCAATTTGTCGGATAGGACAATTGATGTGGAAGATCATCAAGTCCGATTGATTTAGGGGTCGTAGAGTTGTAGCTAGAGACCAACTACGATCGTCGAATTACGAAGTAATTCGCGGCTAACTTCGATCGGATCCTACAACGGGTTACACATAAGAGTGACAAATTGATCTAGGATATGACTAGTGGGAGTGATATATAATCATGGGAGTGTCCCATAAACATATCTCATAGGCCTAAATAGGAATTAGGCAAAGATAGTACAAAAAGGCCAAAACATAGGGTTTTTGGGCCTAGACCGGTTCGGGTACTTCTAGAACTCGGATTGGGCTGGATTTTGGAGGGTCAGTTCCTGATATAATAAACATTGTATCTGCCAATTTTCGTGGTGTTTGGACGCTCCCTCCTTAGGGAATTGAGAAAATATCAATAGTTGTTATTTTCGACTATTTCCCTAAATCTTATTCTAAAGGGTGTTTTAGGAAACCTAAAAGGAGGTGGATTCTTATTAGGGTTCTATATAAACACTCTTAGGGCAGAGAATAAGGTGTGGAATTTCTCTCTAAGCTTTCTTACTCTACCACATCAAGTAGAGAGGAGAAAGTGGGCTAATTCCCATTACTATCTATCTAGTCAAGAAGAAAGGTGTTCTTCTTCCAACCACCATTGGTGTGCTAGCTAAACAACAAGGTGGGAGATCAAGTTGATTGCTCATGTCCCAAGTAGAGGAGCTACGCTTGAAGCTCTTGATCTTCTCATAAGCAATTGGAAAGGTTCGAGGGAAAACTAGCGGATAAGGTATTTATCTTTCTAGTTTTACTTAGTATTATTATGGGCTTATGCATGTGATCCTGGGAATACTAGTGTAGACATTAGATGTCTTATTTCCGCTATAAACTAGTAGAAGGGTGTAAATCCCAAAAGTGGCTTCAGAGCCTCTTGCAATTGGCCTATCTTATCTAAGTTTTGGACCAATCCCATGCTTTTCTAGATAGATAATGATGTTTAAAAGTGTTTTAAACACAAATTTGATTAATTGTGAATGAGATTCAAGAATTATTCAAGTTGTTTTCAAAATTCGTTCTTGAAAGTGTTTCAAAAACCAAGGTTTTGATCCAATCTATGCTTGTTTTAGATAGATTGTAATGTTTAAAAGAAGTTTTAAACATAAAATTTGATTAATTTTGAATGGGATTCAAAAAATTTCAAATTGGTTTCAAAATTGTTCTTGAAAAAGGTTTCAAAAACCTAGATTTTGATCCAAAATTGGTTTGATTAAAGAGTTGTTTTTGAGTTTTAGGAAACTCACAAAAACAAAAAAAAATTTGGAATTTTAGAAGTGTTCTAAAAGAGTTGTTTGAGTTTTAGGAAACTCCCAAAAACAAAATTTGGAAAATTTAAAAGTTTCTAAAAGTTTTGAAAAATTTTAGAAGTGTTCTAAAAGGATTTCAAAAATTTAGATAGAGTTTTAAAATTAGAAAAAGCAACTTAAAGTTGCAAAAAAAAAAAAAAGGGAAACTATTGAGTTTTAAAAAGGTCCGGCCAGGAAGCTTCCTGGTCGGACCAGTAGCCTAGAGGACGTGTCTTCCAGACGCGTCCCAAACTGCTGGTGGACGCGTCTGGAGACGCGTCCAGCTACTCTAGGTCGCGTCTGGAAGACGCGACCAGTAGCTTAACCAGGACGCGCCCATAAGACGCGACCAGTAGCTTAACCAGGACGCGCCCATAAGACGCGACCAGACGCGTCCAGTAGCTACCACCAGACGCGTCTAGGAAACGCGTCTGGGGTCCTGGGTGTCTTGGACTAGGTCCGACACACCTAGTGCTGGTCCGGTCCAGCACCAGACACATCTAGGATGCGTCTGGTGCATGGACTAGCGTCCTGGCTCCGGCCAGGACGAGACCAGGCCTCGGCCAGGACATGCCGGCCCTACGGGCCGTGCCATGTCCGGACCTTGTCCAAGCCCTTTTGTGGGCTTGAGCCGGGACTTGTCCCAGGCTTTTTCGAGACTTTTCGGACCACAAAAAGGGACCATCATTCGAATGGGAGTTTTTTCCAAAAATTTTCTTTCGAGTCCAACCAAATAATTCCAAAGTTAATCCGGCCCATCCGGAAGGCCAAAACGGATTTCTCTTTAAATTGATTTATGAAATCATTAAGAATCGAACCAATATTTTTTCCGAAATTGACCCGGGCTTTCTCGAGCCCAAAATGAAGTTTTTCTTAAAGTTGATTTTAGAAATCATAAAAGATAAAACGAGAACGCACCATTAGTCGAATTCTTCGAATTTAGACTTAAGGTCCGTAATGTGACATGGGATGTCGACAAAAGTATCTCCCGGATTATCATGCATATATAATTTTAGCCTTGATATATTATATGATTGCATATGGTGTGAATGCGGAAAACTAGTGTGGCCATAGATTTGTTTCTATATTCTTGTTTTAAGCACGGACGGGTGCATGCTTTGTAATTAATTTTAATTTCAAGTTTATACGATCTGCGAATCGTTAGAGTCTTGTAATTAGAGTTTAGGGTCTATGAGTCCATTGAAGAAACTCAAGGATGAAATCCAAAGGCGAGTG
>BEHA01001156.1:138597-169005 GCA_002897215.1 Eschscholzia californica subsp. californica | reverse complement strand
AACGTAATCTTGAGTAATCGCCTATCCAGATTAAGACACTCGTTGCGCCCTTGTTCGAGGAAGGTGGGTCGGCCTTCGCAGAGTACCTCCTCTACCTTGGGACAATGCGGGTAGGTTTATAGAAGAGGCTTACATGTCTAAATGGTTCTACTCAACGAGATCAGCAAGAGAGTCTTGGATACTCGAGGCAAAAGGATAGATTAGTCGTTCATCAATGAAATCTATCAACCAAGAGTCATAAGGTATGATCAGTGAAGTAGTTCGCTCACCCGGAAGGACGGAGTCAAAGGGTAGGGCCTTCGTCCGCTTTACTCCGAAGAACTGGGGTCTTGGAATCACTTATTCAATCGGGGACGATTTTATTGAATAATGTGGGAAAACTAATGTTTTTCAAAACTAAAGTTTTTCAAAAACGATAACGAGTTTTAAAACTTTGCCATTTCTTTATGTAGAATTAAGATGACACATGAAAACAGTTTCAACATTGAATCACACCTATAGGAGGTGTTGATCAACTTCCTAGAATGGAAGAATAAATCGAGTATGGTTTTCAGATTTAAAAGGAAAGCGTACTAGAATACCCAATCCCAATGTTGACTCATACCGAAGAAGGTCAAAAGCCATTTGCAAGCAATCGTATAACATTCTCTTTGGAAGAGTAATGAATGCTAGCATTACCATTAAGACAAACTGAGGAAGAAATTCCTACAGAAGTCATAAATGGGGAGGTACGAGACCTCCAGGGCAATCTGAAAGTCATCCTAAGGGAAGACAACATAATTCATCTATCACCCAACTCAATATCGATTGAACCTAGATAGAAAAGACCTTAGATGAGTCACTCAGATTGTTATGAACAACTAAGCAAAACACACGGGAACATCGAATCTAAGAAACAGTTCTTGAGATTCGATGGAAGGGATCTAAGAAGGAGTTCTTGAGATTCAAAAGGGCAAAAGATCAGTCAAGTGAGATAAATATTTGATCAAAGAAAAGCAGTTGCCGAGTACATGATCAAGAGTATTCCTCATTACTGTAAATGTTTCCAAATAATGGTTAGACCATTTAAAAAGGAAACTACTTTTAGCACCTGGAGGACAAAAGGAATGGAATTATGAATTCCGGTTCCAGTATCCTTGTTAACAAAGTTAAACAAGTATCATAGAATTCCTTCATCAGGTATTTAAGACCAGATGAGCGGCTCAGTGGGAGCTGAAGGGAATTACATATATACTTGACTAAAAGAAGTAAAGATCCAAGAGGGAGCAGAAGCAGTAATGCTAGGGATGCTGAAAGGGATCGAAGTCTTCTTTTAGGCACTGATCTAGCTTAGAATTTAATAGTGATTATTTTGTTCTTTTAGAAACATCTGATGTTTTAAACCAGTGGTAAATTAACTAAAGGTTAACATTGATAATGGTTGATATCAAGAGATTCAAACTCATTAACTTCAGCATTGTCAATTAGGTCTTAAGGACTAAATTGACAAAGTCACCCTTTTCAAAAGGCATAAAGACTAGTAATCTATTAGGGCTCATACATTGTTATGCAGACCTATAAGTTTACTTGCAGAAGCTAACAAGAAAAACTTCAATAGGTACTCTGACAACTTCATGAAGTATGGAAACATACAAATCATAAAGTATAAGTTGGAATGTTTGAAAGGTTCAAACGAAGTACACACCGAAGTAAAGAATCATTTTGACAAGAGAGTTTAAGTCATCCGATTAGATTGGAGTGGTAAAAACTTGTGTCAAACACATGATAACCATCAAAGGAGTTGAGAAACCGTTTCCCAACTTGCTCCATAAGAACACATCTGAGGGATGGTGGATTCAGTGGGAGTAATCGAGCATTGCTATGCATGATTCGATCAATGATGGGTTTAAGCCAGTCTTCCGAATATTTTGGGATAAATTCTAGAAACGATTGTTTTCACACTTACCAAAGTCCGTCTAACAGCTAAGCTTGTAAAAGCGTTACAAAAATTAGCTAAAGTCTGACGCAATTTCTTTAGAAGAAATTTGGGTTTTTCCCACAAGCAATCAAGAGAACAAAGTGTTTGTTGTTCATGATAGTATTCTTATAGTAATTAGCACACCTAGTAGTATGGGAGAAAAGTACTAATAATTACAAGAATAAGTGGGAGAAAAGTACAAGTCGAATTAAATCGATCATGAGAAAAATCATGAAGAGTCATGAAGAACAATCATGAAACTTGTACAGGACGATTAAGTTCGACCAAGAGCAACAAAACTGTTGAAAGACAGTAAAACCGCGGTTTCTCGAAAAGGAAAAGGTAAAGATTGGATCTTAAAAACCTACCGCACAAAAGCGAATGTAATTCGCAGGAGAACTCTCAAAGTAGTTGAAAGTGTCTCTAAAGGAATATCTCACAGCCGTTGAGAATATTTCAAATTCTTGTTCAAAAGCCCTAAAAGGTCAAAAGTAAAATCTCAAAGAATCGGAAGATAAAGGTTATTTCTGAAGAGATAAAAAGACCGGCGCAGAGACGGAAAACTGACTCTAATTTTGGCATCTAGCCAAAACAATATGGAATCCACATCTCGTCAAGACATGTAGCTTCATAATTTAAGTCAACGGAAGACCTAAATTAGTTTTTTAGAGTAGAAAACTGAGAAGGATGGAAACATTCGAGTTTCCCGAAACTAGACAAAAGGAATTGGATTTCCCCAGTTAGCTATGTCCATACGCATGCTTCAGGAATCCATCGACGGATTAAAACACGCAAGAGTCAGAATCTTCGATTCACAGAGGCAATCAAAATGGTTTTGATTCCCGAGGAATGAGGAAATTCTTAAATCACAAAATTTCAAGAAGGCAAGTGGGAGTAAACAAACCTTCTGGGTCCGTATGCAGAGTACATACAAAAGATTGAGTACGACATAAGATGTTGTATAACAGTAACGAACTGACTCAATAAAGGACCAGACACAAAAGGATAAAATGCCATTTTGGGCATCTAAAGGTCTACAAGCGTAGATCAAGAAAGATGATAGGATTAGAAAGACTCAGTACGCTGAGACGCTTGAGATCCGAAACCGAAAATCTAAGACTCAGGAAAAGTCTAAAAGAATTTCGACCCAAAAACTCATGACAGAGAGCGTTGAGAGACTCGGAGTCTAAAGACACCGATGAGAAAGCAAGCATGAAAGAGACATTCCTGTCAATCATGTTGGACATGATTAGCATTTAAACATCTGAATTCGGATTAGAAAACCGAAACACTACTTAGTATATCCTAGAAGACTAAAGGATGAAGTAGTACAAAAGTTGAACATGTCATCGTAGCAAACTTTCAGACATGGAAGGAAAGTAGGCTAAAAGTGTTTAAGTCGAAAACTGTTGCAAATACTACACAAAGAATTAATAGCCTTAAATCTAGTAAAAGTTACTAGAAATTATCTAAGTTGAAGAAAGCAATCTTCAAACTAATTGATGATTAGCAAAGTTTAAAACAGACTACATACGTAGTCAAACTAAACTGTCACCTAAGACATAGTATGAGACTCAGTCTAAGGCGTGAGGTAAATTTGGAATAAACCTCGACGAGTAAAACTGAGTCGGTAAAAGGAGTTTTACAGAAGAGGCTCAGATTTACAACTCTTATTATCGGAAATAATAGAGATTTATCACAGTCGTCTAAATTTGGTTTAGTATTTAAACGACAGTCCATCGATAATAAAACGTTCCGAATAGGTTTGTCAAATACGTGATCTGATGAATGAAACTCTATTAAGTGAACTTGGAATATTTATTTTCAAATCCCTGGTCCAGGTCATTGCATGGACAACAATGAATCACGAAGACTAGCACGGGAGTCGATGGGATAGCGCAGTTTCATGGGCTATAAGAATAGTATATTCGATTCGACTACGTGGGTGTGTAAAAGGTTTATACACTGGATAACCCTCAAATGAGAAGTACATCACTCGTGATCAACGTCAATACTTCTCAAAAAGACAAAATTAGAGAGATTCCTCAAAAGATGAGTGTTCCACTCATCTTATGTAAGGAATGTCCGACTTTGGTTCCGTCAAACGCCGCGCCGTAAAAGGAGGTTATAAAGGCGGATACTAGGAAGGACAGGAGAGACATGAAGTTAAGTGGGAGCGGAAGAATGGATTGTGTGATCCTAATCACATTAGGTACAAAGTGTCTCAAGGCCACTTGATGAGTAGCAACTGAAAATGCGTGGCCGCGCTCAAACGGATTAAAAGTTAATTGTTTGTCTTTTACAGTTGTACTCGGAGATCAAGAAAGTCTGAATGACGTGACGTATCAGATGGGATACTAAATTGACACGGGAATCGAGGCATTGCACTTGTTCTAAGTCCAAGTGGGAGGCTGAAGGAGTTGAAGGAGATTTCCTTCGACCAAGATGGCAATGCGAGTAATTTGTCGGATAGGACAATTGATGTGGAAGATCATCAAGTCCGATTGATTTAGGGGTCGTAGAGTTGTAGCTAGAGACCAACTACGATCGTCGAATTACGAATTAATTTGCGGCTAACTTCGATCGGATCCTACAACGGATTACACATAAGAGTGACAAATTGATCTAGGATATGACTAGTGGCAGGAGTGAGATAATCATGGGAGTGTCCCATAAACATATCTCATAGGCCTAAAAAGGAATTAGGCATAGATAGTACAAGAAGGCCAAAAAATAGGGTTTTTGGGCCTAGACCGGTTCGGGTACTTCTAGGACTCGGATTGGGCTGAATTTTGGAGGGTTAGTTGCTGATATAATAAACATTATATCTGAAAATTTTCGTCATGTTTAGAAGCTCCCTCCTTAGGGAATTGAGAAAATATCAATAGTTGCTATTTTCGACTATTTCCCTAAATCTTATTCTAAAGAGTGTTTTAGGAAACCTAAAAGGAGGTGGATTCTTATTAGGGTTCTATATAAACACTCTTAGGGAAGAGAATAAGGTGTGGAATTTCTCTCTAAGCTTTCTTACTCTACCACATCAAGTAGAGAGGAGAAAGTGAGCTAATTCCCATTACTATCTATCTAGTCAAGAAGAAAGGTGTTCTTCTTCCAACCACCATTGGTGTGCTAGCTAAAAAACAAGGTGCGAGATCAAGTTGATTGCTCGTGTCCCACGTAGAGGAGCTACAGTTGAAGCTCTTGGTCTTCTCATAAGCAATTGGAAAGGTTCGAGGGAAAACTAGCGAATAAGGTATTTATCTTTCTAGTTTTACTTAGTATTATTATGGGCTTATGCATGTGATCCTGGGAATACTAGTGTAGACATTAGATGTCTTATTTCCGTTATAAACACTAGTAGAAGGGTGTAAATCCCAACACCCTGGTCGTTGCTTTTTCTACCAAGGTTGGTTTCGTTGGCTTGAGCGCGACTCGTTTAGCTAAGACTTCTCCTTGGATCCCTGGTCGTTGCTTTTGTTGTCAGGGATGGTGCTTTTGTTGTCAGGGATGGTTTCGTTGACTTGAGCGCAATTAGTTTAGTTAGGACTTCTCCTTAAACCCCTGGTCGTCCCTTTCGCTGTCAGGGCTGGTTTCGTTGGCTTGAGAGCAACTAGTTTCACCGGGACTCCTCCCATACCCCCCGGTCGTTGCTTTTGCTACCAGGGGTGTTTTGTCTGCCTAAGCATGACTAGTTTCGCAAGGACTTCTTCTTATACTCCCGGTCACTTTTTCCAAGGCTGTAGGTTAACTAGAACTTCTCCTTGGGATCCTCAGTGGGGCCGCGTTTCACTCGAGTAAAGTGAGTTTAACTAGGACTTCTCCTTATAAGGTTTATGGTCGTTGCCTTAGCTACCAGAGCTGCCTAATTTGCCGGCTTGAGCACGGTCAGTTTAACTAGGACGTCTCCTTGGGACCTTGGTGAAGGGTCAGTTTTACTCGAGTAAAGTTTCAATTTAACTAAGACTGCTCCATGAGGCTTCTAGTCGTCGCCTTAGCTACCAGAGCTACCTGTTTTGCCGAAGCAAAGTGAGTTTACCTAGGACTCCTCTTTGGGGCCTCTAGTCATCGCCATGGCTACCAGAGCTGCCAGTTTTGCCGAAGCAAAGTGAGTTTAGCCAGGACTCCTCCTTGGGCCTGCATAAGCAAGGCTATAGTTTGGGCGCTTGAGTGGTTGAGAACCGTCAGGGCTTTTACATTGGGGGCCTGCTTCCGCAGGACTTACATCGTTAGAACTTCATAGGAACCTTCAAAGCAAGGCTCATGCTGAGGGTTGTACCTGACTAGCAGGACTTAATCTGTGACCTGTCGAAGCAAAGTCCGATCTGTTCCTGACAGGTCAGGACGTAATCTGTGACCTTGTCAAAGCAAAGCCAGATCTGTTCCTGACGAAGTAGGATTTGATCCGTGACCTTGTCAAAGAAAGTTCGGGTTTGTGCCTAACGGAGTAGGGCTTAATTTACAATGAGAATATGATATTGAATTCACAAAGTGAGTTTGATAGGTATGTGTACCTTAGCGGCCCTCTTTGGGTCCTTTCGCCGAGACTTTCTTCAAGTATTCAACATTCTTTGATTGAGGTAAGATGTGTCCTCCAACTGAGATTTTCAGTTTCTTCTTCGAGTTCGCCGGGTTGAACTATTTCATCTTTTGAATCTGCCATAGACAGTTTCAAAGCAGTCATCTAGACTTTCAAGAGTTATTAATTCATTATTAGCTAACAACAGGAAGATTTGTATAGCTTTGAATCCTGACAACACGAAATCATGTGTTAGGTATGTCAACCTATTTGTGTCATTGACGTATTTACTCGTTTCATATCATGCAAAGTTAGCACGACAAGTATTCAGATATACTTTTCAGTTCATGTGGTACCAGTATGGCTTGTATGATTTGTTTTGAGTACAAGTATTCTTTTGAATTTTTTAGCAGGCGTTATACTAACAATAAAATATGTAACCTGTTTTAGTTTATAGTAGCAGGCAGTTGTCCATTCATGTTTGTGGTTTACACCGTTCAAGTTTCCTTTCAAGCATTTTATCGATGTGTTCATATGCCAAGGTTCGTTCCTACTTGTCAATGTTTTTGCTGATGTCGAAAATTGGCTCCCGGTTAAATCAGCATGAAAAAGGGAGTTGATGCATGACAACCTCCGTTATGATGGTATATTCTGTTTGGAGAGGACAGATTCCTCTGTTTAACTCTGCTTCTTTGTTCTGCTTCTTTGCTCCAGCTCCTCGCTCCTTGCTCCTGTTCGTCTGTTCCCGAGGGGGGAAAACCTGCAAAGGGTCCGAAAACCGCTCCGACGCTCAAGACAGGCAGGGTGCTCTTTGCAGTAAAAGAATGAATATTGAACGATTCTTTTGGGGGGCGAGTTGTGAGAACTCTGAGTATGGGGTGATCTTTTGTGGGGTGAAGAGATCGTGTCCTGTGAAGGACGAAGTAGGGGGCCTTTTATAGGCGAAGTTAAACCGACTGTGATTAGTGGCGGTGGTGAGGCGGTGGCCGTCAAACCGTAAGGGAAGTTACCTCCTTTGCGTATCTAGGGTTTTTCTTCGAGTCTATCCCGGATCTTTGATCAGTGAAAGTTCCTAAGTTCAAGGATACTTTGTATATATCTTGCCGGAGTGATAGACTTTAAAATAAAAGTTTCCTCTTCTAGATAAGTGGAGTCCAATCGGGCTTTAAACACTTTAAGATGTGAGGCCGACTGAGATCTTTCTAGAAAGTCCGGGATTAAGTCATTAGGTCGCGCAACACTGATACCTCCCCAGCTCTGGGCGTAAGATATGGGCCGAACCCGTGGAGACCCCCCTTATTCCTTTTAAGATCCCAGGGTTGATCTATCCATGCCAAGGGCGTTTAGTGCAGAGCTGATTTCTTCCGGCCGACCTCCCAGTTAAGGGAACGTATGGTGGACCATCAGGTGTTTAGCTGTCCTCCTGCCTTAAGCTGAGTCGTTCCAAGAGACTTCAGGTCTGATCTTGACTCTTTAGACGTTAGTCAACGTCGACATTTATGCATCATCATGAGTTCCGCCACTCCTTAGTTGAAAGTAAAGAGACTAAGGAGTAGAAGTAACTCGTGCGTTTTTTTACTTTATTTGAAAGCCTGAAGTCGGGAGTATTACCTGTCCCAGAGCTGTCTCGAGAAACTATTTGGGTCTTACCTTGACCAGGGCTAGTTGGTAGAACTCAGTATTGTGCTGATGCTCCAGAGCTGATTGGTATCTGCTAAGTGGAGGTATTTTTCGACCAAGTGTTGTTTCGCCAGAGTCATCCCAGCTGTGCTTTTGTCTTGACGCGTGGTTTACTTTCCCAAGACACGTTTCGTCTTCTGCGCAAGTAATTAATTTCTTTTCCATGCGTGATTTGGTGACGTCATAGATTTGATCCTCTGATCACGCGTTTTCATCGTTGATCTTCTGGATTGTTATGTACAACAACTATGGTGGACGCGTGGTCCTTTATGAGTGGGGGATGAGTGCTCTTTCCAGAACTCTTTAATTGTTCCGCCGTTTACCAAGTAACGTGAATTATTGACATCCTTGATCGGTAATCGAGGGGAAGCTAGGGTTTCTCTATGCTAATGATCGCCACTCGTCCTTATCTTACTGGCTCGGTGTACGTTAGCTTGAATACTCAAGCTGGGTATATTTAAGCCTCTGGATTTGCTCATATCTTTTTCTCTATTTTCTTCGTCTAGTCAGTTCTTCTTTTCTTGAGTTGTGATCTTCTTCTTTTCTGTATCTTTAAAGAAAATGACAACTTCCTCTCCTGTTGCTGATTTCGCCGGCCAACACCGCTTCTCAAGTCAAATGACTCAAGGGGATCTTGAAGTTCTTCGAAATGATCATGCAATTCCAACCACTGTCGAGCTTCTTCTTCCCTCGTCCGATGACAAAATCTACCTTACTGATGATCGTCGTGTCGGTGTGTACGAGGTCTTCTTTAATCTGGGGTTGGTGGTTCCTTTCCCCCCTTTTCTTGTTGACCTATTGAACCATTATGGACTGCAACTCTTCCAGATGAGTCCCAACGTTGTTATGACTATCATGACATTTTACTTCCTCTGTATTCATCATGGTGAGAAAGCGAGTATGTATGCTTTTGATAAGATTTTTTCCGTTAAGTCCAGCGACCGGTGCTGGCATTATTTTTCTTCTCGTGTTGGTCCATTATTCTCTGCTCTGAACATCCCGAAGGTCTACAAGGATAGATTCTTTTTTGTTCGTCCCTCCCTTGTAACTGAGGACTATGGTTTTCGATCATCTGGTTCTGCCCATGCTCGCCCAACAATCGTTCCTGATGAAGGAGATGTAAGATGTCTGGCGGCTTTAACCGCTTTGGCCAGGGAGAAAGAGGGTTTTATTCCTGAAGGTGTTGCTGATCTACAGGCTCTTTATCAGCAAAAGAAGCTTACCTCTATCCCTAGTGAGTTCTGACCATAGATTTTTCTTCCTTTCTTTTCGATATTTCTTATGCGTTTGACTTTCTTGTTTTCCTTTTTTTCTTTTTAAGCTTTCCTGGGAAAACGGAGTAGGGCTAAAGATATTCCATCTTCCTCTGGTGTGAAGAAGTCTCGTACTAAGTCTTTGGTCAAACGAAGCGTATCCGGTCTTGTTATCCAGGAACCCGTTGGTTCTTCTTCACCTTTGGCCCCTGCCAGTTCTTCTCATCCTGTTCCTCTTTTGACCAGCCGTGGTGCCGTTGCTTCCAGGACTAGGGCAAGCGTTCATTCTTCGGCTGGTAAGGGGAAGTCTTCGTCTGGCCTGAGTTTATCGGTAAATATGTCCACTTCGCCCAAGGACGTTCCCCGTGCCCCTGGTCGTTGCCTTAGCTACCAGGGTTGTCTTCCTCATTTTAAGCATGAATAGTTTCGCAAGGACTTCTCCTTATACCCCCGGTCACCTTCGCCAGGGCTGTAGTTTAACTAGGACTTCTCCTTGGGGATCCTCAAGGACCACATTTTACTCGAGTAAAGAGTTTAAGTTTGACTAAGACTTCTCCTTGCGAGGCCTCGGGTTGCAGCCGTAGCTACCGGAGCTACCTCATTTGCCGGCTTGAGCTGATCTGTTTGACTAGGACTTCTCCTTGGGACCTTGGTGAAGGGTCAGTTTTACTCGAGTAAAGTTCAGTTTAACTAGGACTGCTCCTTAGGGCCCTCGGTCGTCGCCATAGCTACCGAGGCTGTCCTGTCCCTGGTCATGGCTCTCGCTAGCAGGGTTGTTTTTAAATTAGGGCCCTTGGTCGTTGCTCTCGCTACTAAGGCTACCTTTAGGTCCCCAGGTTGTGGCTTTCGCTATCAGGGCCACCTGCTTGGTTCAGAGTAAGATGAGTTTAACCAGGACTCCTCCTCTCATAGCGTCTTATGCTTAGCGGCGCTACTCCTGCATGTTCACGGTGCGATTAAAGTCGGTGACTTTTCGGTGCTCGCAAGGGTGGGAACCACTGCTTGTCGTCGACAATGCCGAGCCGAGACATCGTAGCACTCTCTTTCGGCCGCCTGGTCTCCCTTTACTGTTCCCACAAGGTTCGATCCTGGGATCGGGAATTTTATAGCTAGGAGGTTCAGTGAGATCACAGATCGTGACTCTCTCAAGAAATTCCTTCCTAGGATAATATAGTACGCATGCAGCTTGTCGACGATCACGAATTCTAGCATCAGTGCTCTGTTGGTCGCCCTTTCTTCGATAAGTATGGGCAAAGTAACCTTTCCCCCAGCTCGTACTCGATCCTCGTCAAAACCTGTTAAATAATGATCATAAGTTTTGGTGTGATGCGCTCTCACCTGGAGTTTCTGGAGGAATGCCCGGCTTATGATCTGTGGAACTTGCGGTGTTGATTAGAATGCGCCCTATTTTCCAATTAGCGACTAACGCTGTTATCACCAGGGGGTCCGCGTGGGGCGTGATCACCCCTTTTAGATCATCATCGGTGAAAATCACAGGAGGTGAAACATCATCGTGTATCGTCATGACCTCGTGTTTCTTTCGTCGTCGTTTATTGCTCTTGTCCTCTACACGAGTTGGTCCCCCAGCTATGACGTTGACACTTTCTTCGCTCTCGGATTCGGACTCCGTTTCTGCCTCTGCGAATATCTCTGCTAGAATTTTGGATATACCGCCAAGCTCTTTTGCCAGTGCTGTCACACGCCTGATCGTTGTCACCGCTAGGGTCGTTCCTTGAGTTGCTTGGCTACCGGTCTGGCCTCCTTGACTTAAGTTGGCGATCCTCTTGTCGGAGGGCTTTCCGAAAGTATCGAGGAAAGCTTGGGTTCGATTAGCAAAATCTTTCGTCCCTGAGAACGATCCTATTCCCGGGAATGTAGGACCCCTCAGACTGTCTGCTACTCTGGGGTTTTTTCCGAGCAGGGATTTCAGCTTGGTCTCTGCCATGTCTAGGTCGCTTCGAAGTTTTGTTATCTTCTCTTCCTGCTTCTTTCTTTCGACCTTCAGCCGCTCGAGGGCTGCTGAGACCATTATGACATATAAAGATCTTTCTTGATCTTCACCGGGTGTTCGTTTTTCTGCTAGCATGTCTGACTGAAGATCTTTAGGAAAAGTATTTAGTTCTGAAGAAGTATTGAGTAAGGTTCGGGTTACCGAATCTGATGCTTTGTTGGAGAGATCCCCCTCCTTCTAGCGCCAAATGTTGATGTCGAAAATTGACTCCCGGTTAAATACTTTTAATAGTATATAGTTCTGAAGAAATTAGAAAGGAATTAGTTGTAGAAAAGAAATGAAGGAAGAAAATGAGATAGAATTAGAAAGTAGATCTAGAAATTAGAAGAGAAAGAAATATATTTTAATAGTATATATTATTAAATAATTAAAATATATTTTAATATTTAATTAAAATATATTAATAAAAATATATTATTAAATAATATATTACTAAAAATATATATTATTTAATATATGTATATAAAATGTGAAAATAATATTTTTATTAATATATTTTAATTATTAATATATTAAAATATGAAAATATATATTTTAAAATATGTATATAATAATATATAATTTATTTAATAATAATACATATTTTAATATATATGTTTAATAATATATGGGTTAATTCTGTTTTGGCCCCCGATTTGTGACCAACTAGCCGTTTTGGACCTCAAATGTGTCCCGCAGTGGCAAAGGTATTGACTGATGAAGCTAGAGTGAATGTGTTGGGAAGGTAAAGTTTAAGGGCATTTATTAGCCGAAGAGATGGGATGTGATTTGACGTCTTCAAGATTTGGCGTGAGGAAGTGTAAATATGGTTAGAGGGGTATTTCGGGTATTGGTTAATATAACTTTTGATCTGCCGGACACAATTGGGGACCAAAACGGAATTAACCCATAATAAATTTATTTAATATGTATAAAATAATAATATATTAATATTAGTATATACATATTATTAATATAATGATTAATATATGTAAAATTTATTAATATATACATATAATCATAATTAGTAATCATTATTTTATATAATAATGATTAATATATATTATGATAATTTAATATATATATATATATATTAAATTAATGTTTATTAATATATGTTTCTAAGTTAAGTTTATGTAATAATACAATTAATTTATACATTAAATTTAGTAATACAATTATTTAAGTATTATTATTAATTTATTGGATGATATTAATAAAATATACATTAAAGTTTATTTAAATTAATAAAGATTAGCTAATTTAATCAAGTATGGGTTTATTAATTGTATTATTTAATAATATCATTAGTAAATGATTATTTAATAAGGTTAGCTAATAATACATGATAATACAATGATTAATGATAAGCTTTTGGTATTTTAGACGTAAATCTTAAATTAAAATCATTAGGTTCAGGAAGATTAGCTACTCATTGAATTTAGAGACATACACTACAAAAAAAATAGTCAATAGGGACACAAAATTTTATGTTTACCCTAATAAATTCGAGGTAGGGACAATTTTATTATAGTTGTCCCTAATGAAATAACAGGACAAGTAATCGTGTTTTAAGGTCTTTTCCTTTTTAATAATTCAAAACCAAAAGAAAGGGCAAAATTTTTCCGTAAAACAACAAGGGCGCGAGTCAAATTAGATTTCCCACTTCTTTTCCCCCCTTTTTCCAATTCTTTTCTGTCACTTTCGTTTCCCTCTCCCACGTTTTCTTTTTCGTTCTCTTTTTGCTATGGTTTATCCCCTTGCTTCTCTCCTACAAATCGGTGTTTTTCTTCTTTTAGGGGTTTTCCCTCGTTTCTCTTCTGCAATTTGGTGTTCCTCTTCTTTTAGGGTTTTGCTGGTAGCATCCCAGTCGCGTATTCCTCTCCTGCATTACCAGGTTTGTTCTTACTATGTTAGGAAGCCCTAAGTTAACATTAGGAACAAGATATTTCTTACTAATAAGAAATCCTGGAATTTGTCTGATACCCTAAGATCCCAAGAATGCCATTTTTTACTAAGGAATCGATTTTGAGTGGATTCAACTTTTGGGTTGATATATTTAATGGCAAGACTAGGGTTTTTTACTTAAGTAAGGCGATTCTTACTTTTACTGAGGTGTTTGTTGTTGGACTACAATTAATGGATTATTACTATTACCATGGTCTCAGGAACTAATAGGAGTAAGGTGATTCTTATTCTTACTGAGCATGACCAAGGTTATTCTTATATTAGCAGTATCTTTACTATTACCAACACATTTGGGTTATCTTCATAAGAAACAAAAAGCTCCAGCAATTGATTTTGAATTGATTCAACAATATAAATTAACATACCATGAAAGTTAAATTATATTGTTCAAGAAGAAATGTAATCAAAGTATTACCTGAAGGAGTGATTTCACTGATATCTCATAGCCAATCTCAGAAATGGGTTGCTCTTATCGGTATTACTTCAACTCTTTGATTTGATTTATGTGGTGTATTGATTTGATATATAACTTAACTAGGGTTTTTGGAAACCCATCACCAAGAGCTTAAGTGAACTAGGTACACCAATTACAGAAACATGACAATGTCAGATCAAACTCCTGATATTCTCGGTGATCGGCAATCCAACCAGGCGACCAGGATGCCATAACTCAAAATGGTACTGATACTAGTCTTTCTCTCTCTTTCTCTCACTCGTTCCCACCTCTCTTTACGACAAATGAATTAATTGCCACTTCTGTTTGTTCAACATATAATGATACATTATGCCTAGAACTTATTTGTATTCAATTATTTTCCATTATTTTTAATGGTATTTTAATGAACAGTTGTGGTGTACCAAGGGGTTTCAAACATCGCGAATCTTCAGTCGGTCCGGTCAACATCGATAAGGTCCCTTTCTATCTCTCTGTGTGTCTTTAGCATTCTGTTGCGTAGATGTAAACAGTATGTTATTTAGATGGTTGAAATATGTGCTTCATTTCTTTTTGGTCGCTGATGTTGAAAGGAATATATATTCTTCTAGCTTGCCCGTGCCCCATAACAATACCAATATCATGGCCAACAGTAATGACCACATCTATGTTTTTTTTGTTATAAGAAAAAGAGCATGGCTTGTTTGAGAGAAAAGAAGTTAATTAGTAATTTAGATCCAATTAGGATTTTGCTTCTAAGATTCGTTTAGATCTAGATTAATGGTTCTAACATTGTTATGTTGTGACAATCTTACAGGTTAGATGAATTTTTTCTTCATTTTGTTCTTCCTGAAACTTAAATCCATTTCTTATTATTAGCACTTTGATGGTTTTGTCAATCTTTATCTGCTCAATCAAAGGATCCACACTTTTCCTTAGTCTAGTATGTGCATTTAGTGTTTATAGATCTCGATAATTGTTATTGCAGGCCTTAAGATACAAGCTAATGTCGAGGAAAGTGAATCAGACGATCTAAAATCCACCGAATGTTGAAGAGAAGATTAGTCCTTTTCCTCATGGATTGTTCACAAATTTTGATTTTGGTACAAAGTTCCTATTTTTCCTCAACTAAATAATTACCTCTTGGATTCTAGTAAATGAATTATTGAACCTGATTTTTGGAAATGTGAATCTATTGATTCAGGGGGATATAATCAATGTCAAGGAGATCTATCCACAACAATTTGGAGAAGTTGGAGTTCCAGGCTGAGGTTTCTCGGCTTATAGATACCATTATCAACTCTCTTTACAACAACAAGGATATCTTCTAGTGAAGAGGAAACATCAATTCACCTACCTAGCTTATTAGTGGTTGCTTTACTTATATATGTTACTTATAATTTTCTTTTGTTCAAAACAGCTGAAAGCAGCACCACATCAGCTAAAGATCAACAATGCCAAGAGATGGTATCAATGGAAGATATTGAGAACCTTGCTATTGTTTGTTAAATACGGTACACTTTTGATTCATCTTTTCTTTTCGACTTTTTGAAGGTTGATAAAGGTTAATATGAAAATTATTGTCATTATTTTCCTTATTAATTATTATTGTATAATCTCATCATTACATTAGAATATCGAATGTTAAATATTTTAATTTCAGGTGTATATTTAATTTACAATAGGTATGGCTGTTAGAAGTACATCTAATTCGAACATGACAATAAAGAAAATTTAGGTGCTAACTTTTTCCAGAGATCCCAAAATCATAATCTTGATTATTTTTTTGTCTAATTTACTTCTTAAATTGATTTATTTAGATCGTTTAATCTCTTGATGTTTATAACTCTTGAAATTGTTACAACAAAAGTTTTTCTATTTTATTCACCCTTCCTTTATGTCTAACTTGTTTGTACTTGATAGTTGATACCCAGATATTATTATTATACATGTTGGTTTTCGTAAAATCAAACCGATTGGGCTTGTTTAAGAACATTTATGTTTTTTTAATACTTACACCCATTTAATTTACAACTTCAATTGTCCTGTTAGTTTCATTTATTCTTTTTCGCTAAAGTCGTATACTATCTTAAATTTTGGTTTTTTTCTTTATGTATATATGCAGCATATGTGATTTGACAGGATTGGTTTGTTTGTTTCAGGGAGTATAAAATCTTGGATGCGCTAATGGTAACAATGTTTTCTGGTAGCGATTCAACACGTGGCATGGTTGTGAATGTATTTTTGTTATATGCTTTAATTAGTTAATGATGTAAACAAAAAGAATCTTTAGTTGAAACATTATAAGTTATGTAATCAATGTATGAAAATTTACTTTTAAAAGTTTGTTTGAAGTAGTATGTGAGTTACGTTTAATCAGAGAATCTTTATATGCTACAAAAAATAGCGAATATGAACTATCCTGAAAACAAGCAAGAGAAGTTCCCGCCAAATTTTTAGGGACACATGTTCATTGTCCCGAATGCAAAAGAGAAACTTCGGTCACATTTTTAAGGAGAGTTCATCTCTGTCCCCAATAATCGTAGCTATTGGGACAGATACATATCGTCCCCAAAACATTATTGAGGACAGATCTTATCCGTCGCTATAGCTGTCCCGAATACTATTTGGGACGCCAGTTTCTGGGACGGACAAAAACTGTCCCCAATACATTATTGGAGACGATTTTTCCTTTTCGGGACGGTTTTTGACTGTCCCTAATGGCCATATTTTTTTTAGTGATATACATGATAAAACAAAATACATGGGAATAAATAAGACAAAGAAAAGAAGTTAGCCAAATCCTTGCTCCATTTGATTCCCAAGTATGGTCCAAATTATGGTCCAAATCCAATTAATAGCACTTTGAAAGTAGGTGGAAGTAGAGAAGTTTAGAAAAGAAATGAATGAAGAAAATGAGATAGAATAAGAAAGTAGATCTAGAAATTAGAAGAGAAAGAAATTGGATAGAAGAGGTGATGGAAGAATTAGAAGTTTAGATAAAAAAAATTAGAAGTTTAGATATAGAGATTAGGAGTAGAAATAAATTGGAAAGAAGAGATGAATGTGGCTAGAGAAAGTAGAAGAAATGGATTTAGGGTTAGAAGGTAGAAGAGAGGAGGAGAAGTGGCTAAGAAACTAGGGTTTTAGAGGATAAGGTTTAAAAGGGTAAAATGGAAATTGTGATTATTTTATCTCCAAGAAATGGGAACATGTTTGCTAAGGAATCAATGAGTACAATTGGGGGCAAATCTGGAATTTTTGGTGGGAGTTGTGGTGAAAAGATGGACATTTGTCAATTAGTTATAGGCTGAAAATTAAGGAAGGACAAAAGGAGGGGCTAGAAGGTAATTTCGGAGTGCTTAAAAGTAGAAAATCCTAAATGGTTACTCAGCAACCGTTGGATCTGATTTGCGCGGCAACGGATGGATAAGATTAAAATGTGGCCATGGGACTGTTGAACTAAGTTGAAACGTGATGTACCAGATCATGCTCTTTAAGGACCCATTTCAATAAGTAAACGGACACGGATCTTCGATGTTCCACACTTCGTACCGCGCCACGTCATCCCGTCTTATCCCACTAGCCAGATAAGTGACCAAAACTATCCCACTAGTCAACAACGTTTGACCCATCTTTGACTTTACATAATTCCCTCGTCCGGACTCCGAATTGACTTCCGCTTTTTCCTACGGGCTTGTATTGGATTCTTATTTTTACCCATCCACTGACCTTGGCCAAATTACCAGAATGAATTTGACTCCAAATGACCAAAATACCCTTCATGCATCTTTTTTATCATTTTTAACCATTTTCACACCTGACTCTCCAAAACACACCTAATCAAGAAAACTAACTATTTTATTATATAATAAAGACTTGAAACGGCAACCTCGGCTAAGTTAAACGACTCAGATGGGACATTTTTATGACCCATTAAAACATCCCCAAACTTAGATTTTGCTAGTCCCCGAGCAAAACAAAACAAAAACCTAACTCACTTTCGGAGGAATCCCAATTGCATTTAGCATATGCAAGAAGCAGTTAAACCCCTAGGTTTCCCTAGTGGACGAGTGTTGTCTCATAAGGGGTTCCAGAGAATGTTCCCACAAAATTCAAAAAGATTTCAAAAATACAATGGGGTCCAAAAGTACTCAAAGTCAACTAAGATGGACCAAAAATGTTTATCTCCTAGAAAATTTTAGCAAGCTAATAAAAACCAATCAAAGTTAACAACACTATACAAATGTTAAAAATCTCTTCACTAGTAATATAGACTCGAAGTGCACGTGACTAGCCACAATGAGAATCACTTCAGTTCCGAACATACAGAGCCTTGATCCCTATCTTAATACATTTCGCCTCGACTTTGGCCTCACAGACATACGCTCTAAAAGATGAAATCACTCAAGAATGGTTCGCTTGTATGTGTGAGTGTGATCACTTAACTTGAACTCAACACATAAAAAGGGTGAGGACGACATTTTAGAACGAATGATCCACGAAAAGGAATATAACTACTAAATGGAATGGGGAAGCTCACTTACCCTTCACCCACTCTACCCTCTAATAATTCTTCTTAAAGGTCAACGGATACAAGTTATGAGATGGGTGGTGATGAGATCTCGAGAATGTCGACATCTTCAATGCTAGAGAACTTCAAGCAACTTCCAAACTTAGTTTTTTTGCTTCGAACACTTATTTAACAAACTAGAGTTCACATGACCTTTTACACACACTTTTTGCTTTTCAGAGATTTTTCTCTTTATTTTTTTATTTTTTTAATCAATAACTACAAATACTAGTAATCTCAACAATCAAATTTTTCTTCATTCACACTTTGCTTTCACATTCTTCTTTCTTTACTTTTCATGTCATCATTCTTGGGAGTCATGTGATGAATAGATGGTGGAGTATTCATCTTCCTAAAGTTGACACTATTATCGGGTTTCATAAACTACAAGAGTAAGGTTTATTCGCTATCCTGACGTCACTCCTAGTGGCTATGGAAGTTGAGCACACAAGATCAAATGAGTTCTTTTTATAAAGTTGCGAGGTTGAGTAGCTCTTCACTCTACTCAGAGTCATCGCAGAAGAGTACGCTCAAAGCTAATAGAAAGGCTAAAAAATCTCACCAGGGTTAAGTCTCCACTAATGATTAATCTAGTCCTCTCAGAACCGTCTATCCTTTATTTCCATAATACTCACATGGCTAGCGCACAGACGACCTCAAGACTCGAAATTCATGAAGAAACTTTTAACAACCGGATAGTACGATCAACTATAACTATTAACAAGCCAAAAACAACCATTAGACTCACATTTTCGGTCCAAAATGAAGGACTTAGTAAAAGTTTTTCCTATCCCCAAACTTAAATCGAACACTGTTCTCAATGTTCTGAAGACTATGCCAAAATAAAAAGATGAGAGGAAAGATATTACCATACTCCCACTGTCCTATACCAAATGCATGGGTTGCCTCCCAAGAAGCGCTAAATTTATCGTCCTCAGCCAGACGATGACTAAGAAAAAAGAAAGAAAAATTGCTGTAAACCTACTGGATTAAGGGTTGATGGCTCCCCATATAATAGTAATTGGAAGATTTGAGGGTCGACCCAAAAAATGATGTATCCAAGAAGGTTTAGTCTCAAATCGATACAATGATATGACGGTTTAAGTGAGACTTTTGATGTGGATGAGTTATCCCCAAACTTAGACGAAGCAACAATCATTAAGTTCAGCAATAAACCAGAGTTGAATGACATTGGATAGAACGGATCCTCATAAACATGACAAATGGATTGAGAGACTATGTAAGAATACACAAGTGATTGACACAAGCTTACTTGAACTTTCGAGCAAAATAATGCATAATTATTTAAGAGATTGGATTCACCTAGATCGACACTCAAACTAGGAGGTTCTAAAATAGCCTCATTGGCTCGTTGCATGATCACCTCCAAGTTAGGTTCTAGCTCATTTGAGTCTGACTTAGGTAAAGACTCTGAAATTTTTTTAAAAATTTCTCTTATTATGATGTCATCGGTGTCCTTAAAGAATTCTAAGGTTTCACCTAAGTCAAACGAGTCATCACTCTCTTTAGACATTTCTGCAAGCCAAAGTTCATCAGCTTCATCTTTAGTAAGACATCTAGTTTGATCCAAAAGATTATCATGGATAAGATGAGTAAAAGGTTTAGACTCAGGAGACAAAACAGACTCAGCTTTTGGTTTCTCTAAAGGTGGTTCAAGAGTTTCCTCGGCAATGGACTCATATGATGATAGTGGCGACTCTACGGTTGGCAAAATATTATGCTCAGAAACTAAATATAGAGTAGGATCAAACAAAGTATTAGCCTCATTTATACTACCATCCTCATCATCATAAGACTCATGATATTGTGTATTGTACTCCATATTATCAAAGGACTCATCTTCTATGATGTTGGGGTTCTTATTTGGGGGCAACTCTAGATTTCTATCAATTATTTCATTTAGAGTTAATCTTTCAGCTCGTACCTCCTGACCTTTCTGCTCAAACTCTATATTTAACCTTACAAGACGACTATAAATTTGGTCTAATGAAGATGATGAAGAGTCATTAGTTTTAATGTTATCCCATTGAGGTGGTTCGGACATGTTTGGTTCATAAAACTCTTCATTATATTCACCATGGGATGAACTATTGATATATGGATAGTGCGACTCATAACGTTCTTGAGGTTGACAATACTCCCAATAATTATCACCATAGACGTTGGCCCTCGGATTCTCAAAATAATTTTGATTGTTAAAACCTTGATAATTATTGATATTCTATAACTGAGGGACACAACCTTGTTGAGGTTGATGATGATTCCAATAGTTATCAACGTTATGACCATCATTACGGGACCGGTCAAAATTATCTAGAGTAGCGTTAGTCGCCTCAAGCCTAGAGATGGACCGTGAAAGTATCTCTTGTGCATTTAACAATGATTGTTCCTTCCGTCTCTCTTCCAATTCGTCCTCATAGAAGAATCCTTCCATTTTTTTTAACAGTGTAACGAAACTACGAAGATCCTAAGGAAACAAATTACACGCAAGCAAGCTGACTCAACCAAGCAACCTAGACACAATCTAGACGACTGGGTGGTTTTTTTTCACCTACAAGTAGATCTAGACAGCTTCTATTTCTTTCCAAAGCTTGAACTATGATTCTTATAAGGAGTTACTCCGTCACAGTACAACGATCGAGCAATTCTCTAGGAGACAACCAGCTATGAAAGTTGAAATAACTGTACCCTTGGCAACGTATCCTCTTCTCGAGGCGACCATGGAAAAGAATTATGCGCTTAGATCGTTCCCTCTTCCTGGGAATACTCCAAATACTAATCGAGTTCTAGATTTGTCAAAAATATCCTATGAGGTCGTTACCCTTTGGCCAATGTCTACATCAATTTTTAATTTTAAATGAGGCTTGGGATCGTGCAATGTTGTTACCTAATTGGGCAAGTGACCGGTGATGAAATCCGACTCCTATCTTGTAATGGGGTTAATGCCCTTACTAATATGATAATTAAACTAACAGTTCGGCAATCAATTAGGCAAGCAAAAACATCACAAGTACCCACTTACAGGAGATTCGATGGTGATCTAGAAGTTACCTCCCAATCAAGACTGACGACGACCTTTGTAGACGACCCGGACCACTCTTCCCGCAAGTGTGCGAACCTGAGGCTTCTTAGTTTCGGTTACAAAATTAAATGCCCTCCAATTTAGGGTCAAAACAATAAAGTCCTTAAAACAAAACAACAAAAATAAAGAAATACAAAAAAAAGTTATAACACTCTCTCACCAAAATAAATAAAATACTAAATTAACTAAAAAAAACTAAAAAGGTCTTCTTTGATGTCCTCCTCCTTGATGCTCCATCCCTTTAGCTCCTTTGTGAATCTACACAAAGAAAAGAAAAGCAAGTCAAAGTAATCAAAAGAGACAAAAATAACAAATAAAACCTAATTCAAGATTGAAAATAAAATTAAACATATCCCCGACAGCAGCGCCAAAAACTTGATAGGCCTAAAATAAGTCTTTGCCTGTAAGTGTACGGGGTCAAGTCAAAGTAAGTTGTAAATCCGAATATCGTTTCACGGGATATGTAACTTCACATTAAATCTTAAATTAACACTCCGTTCATTAATTTTGGTTGGTTTTTGAAAACTATTTTAAAAAGAAAAGGATAATAGACTAAAGAAGAATGAAATCAAGATGAGAAGAAATCTAGGGTTTTGATTCCACCACATAAATCGACTATCTAAAACATGCATTCAATTAACAAATTCTTTTTTTCATATATAACTCAAAATCTAACATAATTAACTATTTAGATTTCGGAAAATATTCTTTAATAACACATTTAAAGTCAAGTATTTTTAATTGATTATCATATAAAAGTTATATTCCTTAACAATCATTCATCATCTAAAAAGCATATCCCATCTAATAATTAACAAAAACATGAAATATCTAATTATGAAGCATGAACAATGACAAAATTACAAAATCTATATGAAATGACAATTAATAGACATGGAAAGCTCAATAGAAGGATTTATTAATTAATAACATATCTCAAAATAAGCCCAAGTATGGGTTTCCTCTGCAACCCTAGATACAAGATTAGCTACTCATTGAATTTAGAGACATATACATGATAAAATAAAATACATGAAAATAAATAAGACAAAGAAAAAAGTCACCCAAATCTTTGCTCCATTTGATTCCCAAGTATGGTCCAAATCCAATTAATAGCACTTTGAGAGTAGGTGGAAGTAGAGAAGTTTAGAAAAGAAAATAGAAAGGAATTAGTTGTAGAAAAGAAATGAAGGAAGAAAATGATATAGAATTAGAAAGTAGATCTAGAAATTAGAAGAGAAAGAAATTGGGTAGAAGAGGTGATGGAGGAATTAGAAGTTTAGATAAAGAAATTAGAAGTTTAGATGTAGAGATTAGGAGTAGAAATAAATTGGAAATAAGAGATGAATGTGACTAGAGAAAGTAGAAGAAATGGATTTAGGGTTAGAAGGTAGAAGAGAGGAGGAGAAGTGGCTTAGAAATAAGAGAATGAAGCCTTTTGAGAGGATTGTTGAAGTCTACTCTAAAATGAGAGGAAGAGATTTATTTATATTGGTTGTTGACTAGGGTTTTAGAAGATAAGATTTAAAAGGGTAAAATGGGAAATTGTGATTACTTTATCTCCAAGAAATGGACACACGTTGGCTAAGGAATCAATTAGTACAATTGGGGGCAAATCTGAAATTTTTGATGGGAGTTGTGGTGAAAAGATGGCCTTTGTCAATTAGTTATAGGTTGAAAATTAAGGTGGCCAATACGCGGACAACCGTTTTTCTTATATGGACAACTATATTATGTGGACAACGCAAAAAAATTAAATCTTTATATGGACATCAGTTTCGAAGGGAACAACTCTCTATTATTTATACTCGAGTCCTCTTAGAATCAGATGTATTATTTGATGACCTCCCTCTTTCTCCATAAACCCTAGGTTAGTTTAATCTTCATCTCTTCTATTACTTGTTCTTCATCATCACCCAAATTTCTAAAGAGAGAAATTCCTTGGAGAAGCATTGGTGGTTATGGCATCAAACAAAGGCAAGGGAGTTGTTGTAGAATCTTCCCAAAGACAAAGGTTAGAACCCTAAAACTCTAAAACCAACCATGAAGAAGAAGATGGTACTGATGGCAGAGAAAATCAGAGAAGATGTGGAAGACGAAGATGGATCTGTTGGTTCCGACTCTGAAAACGATGGTGAAGAGGAAGATGAATCTGGTAATTCGGGTTGTGCAAAAATATGGCATTACAGAACATCACTTGCTGCATAATCAGAAAACTTGCCAGATTTTCGTCCCAACTTAGTTTCTGTTATGCAATATTTTCGTCGATTTTCTGCGAAAATATGGCATAACAGAAGCTAAGTTGCGACGAAAATCTGGAAAATTGTCCGATTTTGCCAGATTTTCGTAGCAAGTTATGTTCTGTTTTACCTCATCAATGTCATTAATGCCTATTATGGAAACGCCTGGAAAAACTTCTTCAGGTGCAGATTGAGGGATTTTGTCTTCTTCATCCATCTAGTGTTTGATAAAAAAAAAATGGTACACTACAGTTTACTTTTAGTAGAAGTGAAGAAAGAAGAATAAGACTAAGAAGAGATTTTGTCTTCTTCATCCATCTAGGGTTTGATAAAAAAAATAATAGAAACTACAGTTTACTTTTAGTAGAAGTGAAGAAAGAAGAATAAGATGACTAACAAGAAGGAAGAAGATATAGAAGAAGACAGTTTAGGTTTTCAATCTTTAACTATTATTTTTGTTAGTAGTCCACAAGTTACTAATTATTAGTATTTAAAACTTTATGGAGTTGTCCCCTTATTAAATCAAAGTCAACTATGTCAAGCATAGTTGACTCGCATCGGGCCCGAAAATAGTTGTCCATATAAGAAAAACGGTTGTCCGCGTATTGGCCACCAAAATCAAGGAAGGACAAAAAGGAGGGGCTACAAGGTAATTTCAGAGGGCTTAAAAGTAGAAAATCCTAAATGGTTTCTCAGCAACCGTTGGATCTGACTTGCGCGGCAACGGATGGATAAGATTAAAACGTGGCCAGGGGACTGCGGAACTAAGTTGAAACGTGATGTACCAGATCATGCTCTTTAGGGACCCATTTCAATACTTAACAGGAATACGGAACTTCGATGTCCCACACTTCATATCGCGCCACGTCATCACGTCTTATCCCACTGGCCAGATAAGTGACCGAAACTATCCCATTAGTCAACAACGTTTGACCCATCTTTGACTTTACATAATTCCCTCGTCCGGACTTCGAATTGACTTCCATTTTCTCCTACGGGCTCGTATTGGACTCTACTTTTTACCCATCCACTGACCTTGGCCAAATTACCAGAATGTCTTTGACTCCAAATGACCAAAATACCCTTCATGCATCTTTTTTATCATTTTTAACCATTTTCACACCTGACTCTGCAAAACACACCTAATCAAGAAAACTAACTATTTTATTATATAATAAAGACTCAAAACAGACTACCTCGGCTAAATTAAATGACTCAGATGGGACATTTTCATGACCCATCAAGCCGCCTTGGCGATTTGCATAGAAATTTGTTACTAGGTTTTCCTTCAGCAGATAGTCAATACCCCATAACATTGAGAGATGTTCCCTTTAGTCGAAACTGGTATCCCAATAGCATTGAGGAATGTTGCTCCTCATCAGAAATTGGTTTTCTCTGAACAGTCCACCATGAAAGATGAATTGGAGCTTTCTTTTTCTATGATTTAGCACAAACTAGCCTATTCTCAAACCGAATTGGTTCGTTGAGTTGGAAATCATCTATGAAATATCCAATATGTGAGAATTTCTAGCTGGATGCAGTTTCCCCAAATTATTTAGTGTACCACCAACTAAGAAATTCCTTGATGAACTAGGAACTTCACGTCCTCACGACTTTCTATAGTGGCATTAAATCTTCTTTGAGACAAACCACTTTAATTTCCCCCGTCACCATAATAGTTATTTCCCAAATGGCCCTCAACTTTGTGACCAGCTTCCTGCCTGGCCTCTTAGATTAGCAAAAATACCCATATGGTCCCCTTTTTCAGTTATCTTTAACTTTCTGTTAGTCTCTCTCATCCATCTCTTTTTCTCTCTGCCACATCATATGTTATGCCACCTATTCATCTTCTCCGGTGAAGGTCGCCGGCCGGCCAATTTTCCGGCCGACGACCTTCAAACATTAAAAAAATAATAATAATTTTTTTCTCTCTCCTATCTCTCTCTAGAATTTTTTTTTCCTAAAAAAAATTTGTCCTCTCTCTTTCTAAAAACTCCGGTGAAGGGAAAGCCCTTCACCGGAGAATCTGTTCACGAACAGATCGGTTCGTGAACAGTAAACAAATCAAAGATGCATTATATTATTTGGAAGAGATTATAAGAGAATGAAAATAATAGTGGATTAGGCATAAGAGATATGAGAATAGTAAACAAATCTTTGGTGGGCAAGTTAGTATGGAGATTTCTCATAGATAAAATGCTCTAGCCTCTATGGATTAGATTGTTGAAGGCCAAAGACTTAAAGAATGCATATTTTTGGAGCTAGGAGGGCAAAATGACTTCAACCAATACATGGAAGAGTATGTTAGAGATGAGAAAATTGATGAGACATGAAAATGTCCCATCTGACTCTCTTAACTAAGGTTAGTTAGTCCAATTCGAGCAGTTACTCTGATGAATTGTGTGTTTCTTTTGTCCAGGTGTCTTTTACAGAATTAAACGCGGAAAACAGATAAAATCGGGAGAAAGACACAGTTGAGGGCATTTTGGTCATTTCAAGGTTAGGGTATTCTGGAAATTTTATTGCTCGAATGAGAAGCATAGTTCAAGACGAATCCAACGGCGAAAACGGATGTCAAATCGGAGTCCGGATGAGCAAAATAGACCGAGTCAAAGTTGTGGTCATAATGAGGTCAACTTAAGGTCTTCAGCGACACGTGGCGAGCAATCCGACGGCGATGGTGAAATTTTCGGTACACTGTTGGGCAGAGTCGGGCTCTCTCTGTGGTAGTTCTCCAGCTACTGTCTCCATGTGACGCGATGCAAGAGAAAACAGTAGCCCCGTAGAATCCAACGAATCTCGCTCTGACACGCTTGCAAACAGCTCCATCTGACAGTTTCTTTCACTGTGATGCACACTGATTCGGTAGCCCGCAATGCACTTGATCTTTCTATCTTAATAGTCAGCGTCATCTCCAGCAGGTCACCCACTGATTGGGCGGTTGAGGGATTTACTACAAATCATCTCTTTCCACTTTCTCTAACCTATATCTTTCCAAACAATAAGTCTAGGGGAACCGCTTGGTGGGATTGCCTAGTAAACCGTCCATGACACGTGGAAGAAAAAGACAAGATAATCAACCAAAAGTCACCTGTCATTTTTTTGTTAAAAAGTAGGAGAGAGAAAAGATAAAAAAAAATCACCTTCCTCTCTCCCACATCTGACCAAACCCGTCAAAATTGACGTCGTTTGTCTCGTTAACTAGGATGGTTCATCCTTTCAATCTCAGCCCTTTAATTATTAAGGGCTGAGATTGAAACCCCAATTAAAGTATTAACATGAATTGAATGTCCTATTCTTTCAAGCAACAAAGCAACTTGTCTTCTTCAGCACTGTAAGTTGCTCTAGAATTTTTTTTATTCTCCATCATTATTTCTACTTTCTTCATATCCATAATTTCTTATTTTTTCAGCTTGACTGCATCATGTCATGGAGAAGCTTTACTCATCTGGAGAATCATCTGGAGATTGTACCAAGCCCTAGTTTCTTCATCACTAAATCCTTCATTTTTGTTGTTTAACACTTGATATGGAAGCTTGATGTCTAATTTTCTATATCTCTCCAAATTTGAGTATAAGGTAACTTTTAGATCAATTTTTTTTTTCTTTTTGTATGTTTATAACTTTATATCATGGTATAGCATCTTTTTAGGATTTTTATATTGTACATTGTCTTCATATCTTTTAGGGTTTTTATATTGTACATTGTTTTCATGCTGCATGTGTTCATTATCAGCTTTGTTTTTTAATCCGACTCCACCTCTCTTTAATCATATATGGAAGGAACATCAATAGACTGTAGTGTAGATTCTAAGGAGGATATTGATTATGAGAATTTCGGTGAAAAAGATGATAGTGGACCCGAAGAAGAATGTGTAGAAACTGAAAAAGATTTTGATTGTTCGAGATATAGTAAATTACAACTGTTGGAATTACTAAAGATTGGAACAATACACGATGATCGTGATTTTGTGTTTGAACTTTTCAAAAAATACGCATATTTGTCTGGATTTCCTGCAAAAAAAAAGAACTAGTAAAAGAGATTGTAATGGTTTGCTTCGATGGGTTACTTTTTCGTGTGGTAGAGAAGGAAAACCTAGAAGTAAATATTCCAATTGCTTAAATCCGAAACCCTCATCCAAGACAGGTTGTTTAGTTAAAATCAGAATTACACTTGAAGGAGATGAGAAATGGAAAATAACGTCGTCATTTCTTGACCATAATCATCCTCTCAGTCCTAGCAAGTCTAGATACTATAAATGCAATAGAAATATCAAGCCATTCGTAAAAAGGGCTTTAGAATTGAATGATAGAGCAGGGATTCGAGTATGTAAGAATTTTGGAACGATTGTTGAAGATGCACATGGTTATGACAATTTAACTGCGACAAAAAAAGATTGTCAGATTTACCTAGCAAAAGTTAGGCAATTACGCCTTGGTGAAGGTGATGTAGTTGCAGTTCAACGTTATTTCTTGAAGATGCAATCGCAAAATACAGATTTTTTCTATTGTATGGACCATGATGGCGAAGGTAGACTAAAAAATATATTTTGGGTTGATGGAAAGAGTAGAAAATCTTACAAAGAATTTGGAGATGTGGTTGCATTTGACACAACTTACTTGGCTAACAAATACGAAATGCCATTTGCTCCATTTGTCGGAGTAAATCATCATGGTCATACAATCTTACTCGGGTGCGGTCTCATTTCAAATGAAGACACAGACACATTTGTTTGGTTATTTCAGACATGGCTAACTTGCATGGATAATTGCCCTCCACAAGGAATAATTACGGATCAATGTAAGGCAATGCAGAATGCCATTGAGGAGGTATTTCCTAACACTAGACATAGATGGTGTTTATGGCATATTTTGAAAAAGTTCCCTATAAAGTTTGGTAGCAATAAACAAAAAGATCAGATCAGTTCGACATTGCACCATTTAGTATATGATTCACAAGACCCTAGGGAGTTTGAAGAAGGTTGGATAAAAATGCTTGACATGTATGGTTTACATCAACATAAATGGTTGACTAAATTATACAATGATAGGCATCGTGGGGTTCCAATTTACCTTAACAATAGTTTTTGGGCGGGCATGTCAAGTACACAACGAAGTGAAAGTGTGAATGCTTTTTTTGATGGTTATGTTCATTCTAAAACAACTCTAAAACAATTTGTCGAACAATATGGTCGTGCATTGAGAGATAAAGCCCAAAAGGAAACGGAGGTGGACTTTAGGTCATATGCCCACAAGATACCATGTGTAACTAGATTTTCTATAGAAAAACAAGCTCAACAAGTATACACTACCGAGAAGTTCAAAGTTTTTCAAAATGAGTTGATTGAATTATTGTATTGCAAAGAAATACATAGGTACCAAGATGACAAGTTTACCATACATGACCTACGGGCTGATATTGTGATAGGAGAGGGTATGAAGAAAAGAATGGTATATAAAGTTTATTGCAATCATACAAGTGGTAGTATACATTGTAGTTGTCTTATGTTCGAATCTAAGGGCTTAATGTGTAGGCATTCTATATTGATTTTGCTTGATTTCGGTATTGATTTTATTCCAGAGAAATACATTCTTCGTAGATGGAGAAATGATGTTACTAGAGCACACACAAAGTTGTCAATTGGATACGATGATTGGTCATTAAGTGAGGATCTTCGTACTTATGATCGACTATGTCGTGCATTTACTGAACTTGCAGACTTGTCGTGTGACGATGATCGTCGTTATGAACGTTATATTGAGTGGGTTGAGAATGAGAAAAAAACTATACCTTTGTTTAAACAAAGTGTTAATCCACCTTCAATCTCAACGACTAATGTAGGTAGTAGTTCAAATGGTAATGTTAATGAAGAAATCTTGCTTGATCCAAATTGTGTGAAGCGTAAGGGACGTCCTCGTACAAAAAGGTTACAGTCTACACTTTTCACTAAATCAAAGAAAAAAAAAGGATCGAGTAACAAGAGAATCAAGGTTAGTTATTGTGCATCTATGATTTTTTTTTTGGCTAAGTATTTTTTTTCAAAGAAATATGAGTAATAATTGAAGCATTTATTTGTAGGAAGGTAATGATCTACGAGATGAAGGATTCGGTGCTACTCAAGAAAGTCATCATTGTGATCCACAATATGTAGGATTCAATGCTACTCAACAAAGTCACTAAAAATCATCCACATACTATAATTATGGTTATAGAAGTGTATGTATTTTCTTCATTTTTAGTTTTAATCTTGTAGTAAATAGAGTATTTGCACCTTGTTTGATTGACTATGTCATGGATTTGAGTCTTTTTTTTGTTATGATTTTGATCTAACTAGTGTGATTTTATTACAGGAAAGTGCATGTTGTGTTGGAGGCTCAATTTTAATACTTGAAGGAGAAAAAGGAAAGAAAATTGAAGATGTTTCAGGATCAGTATCGTTTAAGTTCTTGAAACACATAAGTTTTTTGTGAAACAATATTGTTCAATTTCGTGAGACTATTGAATCTGATTGTCAAACTATATTGTGAGGTGAATGTTGTCGTGGTTTTAAGTCAAATATTAGTACTATTTTAGATTTTATTTCTTTTTGTCAAATTATATTGTTAGTTGATGACTACTGTAGTCTATTTCGGAAAAAAATAATTGTTACTTGAATCCACAAGAACATAACTGACAAGAAAATTTTTCATATTCAT
>BEHA01001156.1:102911-121867 GCA_002897215.1 Eschscholzia californica subsp. californica | reverse complement strand
TTATCAATTGAAAGAGACAGTTTGCAGTTTACATTATGCAAACACATGTTTGCAGTTTACATTAAGTTTACATTATGCAAACACATGTTTGCAAATCAGATTGTTGCAAACACGTTTGCATAACAGATTGTTGCAAACACGTTTGCAGAACAGGTTGTTGCAAACACGTTTGCAGAAAAACGTAAAGGAAAAAAACGCCGTTTTTTTGGGTTCTTTTTTTGAAAAAAAGTATTGAAAGTGGATCTTGTTAGAAAGCTAATGAAAAATCATTCCTAAATATATAATTTTTATAGAAATCCGATGTCTCAAACAAAAGTTATATTGATTTAAAGTTTAAAGAAAAATAAAAGAATTTGGTTACACAAAATGACAAAAAGGGATATTTTAGTATTTCCACACTTTTTGACCTGAATAATAATTTTCAAATGTTTTGTGTTTTTCTACTCATTTTCAATATTATTTTGACCTTTTTAGAAATTACCTCTTCAAACTTCGGGCGGGCAACACTCGGGTAACCTGAATGTGCCCATAAAAAATAGGCAATGCTAGCTAGGCATTAATCCCACGTCCGAGGCATAAATCTGTTGCTAGCTTTAAAGCTTGAAGAGACTATAAGGTCCTTGATGTTATTTATGAAAGCTAAAGCTTCTTTCATTCTTAACAACTTCCAATGTTGGACTATACTCATCGCTTTCAAACTCTTAGGGTGTGTTTGATATCTCCTATTTCCATGGAAATAAAAGAATTTCCATGGAAATAGGTATTTCCACCGTTTGAATGAAATATAATTTCATGGCTTTAATTCCCTAGGGAATCTATTTCAATGAAATAGTCCATTTTTAATTCTTTGTTTCTATCATGGGAACTAGTTTTCGTGGAAAGTCAAAAATCAAAATAAATATATTTTGATATATTCGTATACTTGAAACCTAATATTTATCTCCATATATGTTCAAAATGACATTTTTGCCCAGAAAATTTAACAAAATAAATTTTTACGTATACATATGTGCAAATAACATTTTTGTCCTTCTTACCAAATGACATGTTTACAATGTTGTCAAGATGACAATTTGGCTTTATATAGCCAAAATTACATTTTTACCCTTTTATAATATCAATTTGCCATTTTACCCTATGTCAAAATAATATTTTTTTTCCCTCGTATAATATCAAAATGACATTTTTACCCTTATGTGGTCTGAATGACATTCTTACCTTTATCTTGTAAAAATGATGTGTCTAGACTTTTACATTAAAATAATAATTTTACTTTTTTATATTAGTAATATCTTTTTTTTTATCTATACGTTGTCAAATTTTATATTTTTATCTTGTTTTATTCACAACTTGACATTCTTACTCTAAAATTAGCGAAGTGATACAAGGTTAAATAAATTAACAATATAGGGGGTAAAAGTATAATTTTGAAAATATAAGGGTAAAAATGTAATTTAGACAACATAAGGATGAAAATGTAAATTTGCATACATAAAAGTACAAGAATGTCATTTTGACTACCTAAAGAGTCAATAAAAACTCTTAATTCAATATTATATTCGTAGAAATTAGTTGTCAACCAAATAAAAAAGTTCGTAATTCCACGAAATAAGAAAAGACTACCAAACGAAAGAACTCTTATTTCCACAGAATAAATTCCGTAGAAGACTTTCCATAGAACTCTTTTATTTCCATGGAATTATTGTATATAGTACATGGTATTGTTATAGTTTATAATACGTCGTATATGGTACATGTGTTCAAATGGAATGAACCTAGTTTTAGTCGATTTAGGGTGTTTAGTTAAATATGTAATAAAACCGTTTACGCAAATCTCATTACATAAAGTTCTTTGAGGTTTTCTCTTATATTTACATTTGTTATTTAGTTAAATTTGTTTTCATCACACAACTATTTTGTATATTACTTGTCTTCATCTATTGTTCGTATAAGAACATATAAGACAACTACTAACAAAAATTTGTGAGATGGGGAAGAGAGACCTTGTTGGCACACCCTATTACGATTCTACCTCTTACACACAGCAAATGTTACAAAGTAAAAACATATATGAGAAACTAAAATGGGTGTTGGTAGATGGTGGTGGTTGAGACGTTTATGTATTATATGATATTATAATGCTATTGAAGGATATATTCATTTAGTCTAAAGGAAGATGTCCTTCTGAAGGAGTGTCCTTCGACCAAGATGGCAATGCGTGCAATTAGGCGAATAGGATAACGTTGACCTTATCCGGAAGATCATATACTCCGGTCAAATTAGGGGTCGAAATGGTTAGCTAGAAGCCGCTTACGATCGTCGGATCACTTCAGTAATTCGCGGCTAACATAGACCGGATCCTACAAAGGTTACACATAAGAGGGGTAACTTGAACGGAGAGAATAAGACTAGTGGGAGCTTGCCTATAGATAGATATGATCCAGTCTGATACTGCTCAATAGAAATAAAAAACCAGAGTCGAAAGGGAAGCCCGGAAAAATGTAAAACCCACTTCTGGGCCGACCAGATCAAGCCCAGTAATGGGTTGATCATAATCGGCCAGAAGAAAGGGGTGGGCCGGCCAGAAAAAACCCATTAATGTTCTTAACTGGTCGGCCACCCCATTAAGGGAAACCCTAATGGGAATCCCAAGTTTTCCCATTCAGATGGGACTCTGGAGTTTATCTTTTCTGGGACTCTTATAGAAACATAATTGGACTGAAATTCTAATTAGGGTTTCTCTATATAAGGGTCATTAGAGAACCAGAAAAGGTGTGGAATTTTCTCAAGAGAAAATCAACTCTGTCACACATATTAGAGAGAGAAAATTTTAGAGAAAAAGCTCCTAGTTTTTTCTAACTAGTCAAGAAGAAGGAGTTCTTCATCTCAACCTTCATCAAGGTCCTAGCTGACTTAAAGGGAGGGAGTTCAACATACTCGGTGTCTCAAGTAAGGGAGCTACTACTTTGAAGCTCTTGATCATCCAAAAAGGCATTGGAATAGAATTCGAAGAAAGTGAATGAGGTATTCTTCTTTCTGTAATTAACTCATTACTAGTTCATGTATGCAATCCTGAAACCTAGTGTTAAACATATAGATGTTTGAGATTCCGCGTACAATATTAGGTTGTCTTAGAGACATACGAAACCCTACAATTATATGGCGGTAGTTTGTTGGTAAAAAATGAATGAAGTATTTGCGTCGAACATGATAAGTCTTACTTTTTAATGAACAATAAGGGCATAAAAAGAATTTATTATTTACTTTCTGCTATTTTCTAAAGAAAATGTGTAGTATTGTTGATGGTAGACGCATATGGTATATTGTTTGTTAGAGTGGGTGGGTGTGGTTGAGGCTGTAAACATTATACAAAAAAAAAGCTTGTTGAATATAGGGCTAAAATTAACCCTTGCATTTGGTCACATGGTCATGGTATGAGTCAACCAAAAAGAACCGTTGAGGAAATCACCAAACGTCATGTGGTAAAAAAGATTTGGCCATGCCACTTTTGGTCATATGGTAGGTGGAGAGAGCTGGAGGCCTAACGCTAACCCCTTTAAATAAGCAATCACCTCATTTGAGAGGTTAGATTTTTTACAGTCAAAACTCTTAGTCCCACACTGAGTACCTAGTGTGAGAAACACGAGTGAGAGGGTTATAAACTCAACTCACGGATATACCTAAGTTGCTAAGTTGCCTGTAAACCATAATCAGTCAACCCACCCACACAAACACTTATAATTGGGCTTTGACGGGTTGTTAACCGGTACAGGTTCGGGTGGTTAGCTGGCGCGAGGTTGTAGGGTTTTGTGTATCCTATACACTAACTAGTGTTGTAAGCGGAATCTCAAACATCACATGTTTAACACTAGATTGCCCAGGATCATTATGCATAAACTAATCAATGAACTAGAGAGGGATAAATACCTTAACGCGTTTTTCCCTCGAACCATTCCAATCGCATGCAAAGATCGAGAGCTCCAATTGTAGCTCCTCTACTTGAGACACCGAGTGAATAGACTTGATCTCCCTTCCTTTCAGACTGCTAGGACTTACTAGAAGGTTGAGAAGAACTCTTCTTCTTGACTAGATTGATAGAACGGGAGCTTTTTCTCTATATTCCTCTCTCTCCAATAGCTGTATATTCAGAGAGAGAGAGAGAGCTGTATATTTTTCCTTAGAGAAAAATTCACACCTTTTCTGTTCTCAACTGACCCAATATATAGTCAAACCCTAATTAGAATCTCATTCAGATTAGGTTTTCTATTTTCGGGTCACAGAAAAGATAATTACCAAAATACCCTTTTTGGGGTATTTTGATAATCCCCTTAAGTGTGGCCGGCCAGGGCAGCCCACCATGGGCCTTATATGGCCGGCCCACTTACTCATAGAGAAAAAGCTCTCGTTCTATCAATCTAGTCAAGAAGAAGAGTTCTTCTCAGAGAGAGAGAGAGAGCTGTATATTTTTCCTTAGAGAAAAATCCACACCTTTTCTGTTCTCAACTGACCCAATATATAGACAAACCCTAATTAGAATCTCATTCAGATTAGGTTTTCTATTTTCGGGTCACAGAAAAGATAATTACCAAAATACCCTTTTAGGGTATTTTGATAATCCCCTTAAGTGTGGCCGGCCAGGGCAGCCCACCATGGGCCTTATATGGCCGGCCCACTTACTCTGGTCGGCCATCTCATGGCCGGCCCAAAGTGCCTTCCTTCTATCTTGTCCCGAATCTCCATTCGGACCCTTTCGGCCTTTCCAGTCGAACCCATCCAACTTTAGCCAGTTCCCGTCTAGTAAATTCTCTCCGATCAAGCTACCACTCTTATGTGTAACCCGTTGTAGGATCCGGTCTATGTTAGCCGCGAATCAACTCCTTGATCCGACGATCGTAGTTGGCTTCTAGCAAAGCATTACGACCCCTAATTGGACCGGACTGGATGATCTTTACGTGTGGTCATCGTTATCCTAACTGACAAATTGATCGCATTGCCACCTTGGTCGAAGGACACTCCTTCAGAAGGACATCTCCTTCAGACCGAACGGATAAATCCTTCAGAGGTTGCAACCCGAGCCCGCCCGTTTTTTCCAACCAGTACGAGTGGGTTCTGCCCGTTAGCGGGCATCGGGTCCCAATATCGAGTGCGGGTCACAGGTACCTACATGTGGATTCGGGCCCGCATGCATTATTCCCACCACTACCCGCAGGTCCACTTTTTTTTTTAGATGAAGTGGTCTTTTGGTTTCGTTCGTGTAGTTTCGGCGAGCGGTTCTGGTGTTTCCTCCTAACGCTGGAGTGTTGATTGTTACCACTGTGTTGGATTCTGAATCTTCTTTTTTCCAGACCTCTTCGCTGAGGTGAAGTGGGTTGGATTTTGGTGATGTCTTTCATCTTTATGTAATTTTCAGCGGTCCTTACCACAGACTGGACTCTCTTGATGAATCCCTTTACAGTGGGTGGTTCGTCTTTAGTTATTTCTCTTATTATGTTCTTGTGGCGCAGTCCTTTTTTCAAAGCTATGCGAATAACTTTAGAGTCCCGATGTGGTATCTAGACCATTTCAAATTGCAGAACCTTTGACATTCGGGTAAGCTCAGACACCTTGTGATAATGAGATTACTTATTGATGGCTCATCTCGTTCCTCTGTCGTTTCACGTAATGGCTCGGTCTCCAATGCATAGGTTTCTGCGACGGGGGAGGCTTCGACTCGAAAGTCAATGCTTTGATCCGTCGTTTATTTGTCTCGTGGGTCTAGTAATCCTATAACTTCTGAGATGTTTTGACCAGAACAAGGTGCAAGAGCGTGAGTTTTTGCGAGAGGTCTTTAACTTAGTCATCCGTTCTCCGACTTCCTCAACTTTTTTCACAGATGTCGCGCTTTTTTCGTGCTTTCGATAGGCTTCCCTGTAATTTCCGTGTATTTTTCGCGTCTTCGTAGTTTTTCGATCTTGAGGCGTTCAACCTTAGCAACTAACTCATCGGCTCTAGGGTGTTGCACCCCATGCGTTGTATCCTCTTGAGAAGACACACTGACTTTCGCAATAATTAATCAAAAGGTTAAGAGTGATTCCAATAGGAATCGAATTGAGAATTCGAGTTATCGGATGGTAATTTTTTGCTGTTCTGAAGGATATGTCCTTTCGGTCTGAAGGATATTTCTTTCTGAAGTAGTGTCCTTTGACCAAGATGACAATACTTCAATTTGTCGAATAGGATTATGATGACTTTATCTAGAAGATCATTTAGTTAAGTCGAATTAGGGGTCAAAACGCTTAGCTAGAAGCCAACTACGATCGCCGGACCACTTCGTTGATTCACGGCTAACATCGACGGGATCCTACAACGGTTTACACCAAAGAGTGATTGCTAGATCGGAGAGATTCAATTAGAGGGAACAGAGTAAAAGGTTGGATTAGATCCAATTTGATAAGCCCAAAAGGTTCGGATAAGATTCGAACAAAGATAGAAAAAACGAGTCCAAAAGGGAGGTACAGATCAAGATAAAGGGGTCGACCATGTTATAGCTGACCATAGCTATGGGTGTCTAGGCCCAACTCACCAAAGGGGCTGCCCTGGCTGGCCACATAAGAGGAGTCTTAAATGGGACAGAAATCCCATATAGGAATCCACTTAGAAATTTTGAGTATTATATTTTCTGGAGTTCTTAATTGAATCCTAATTGGAATAGGATTCTAACTTTAGGGTTCTCCATATAAGGACTATTATAGAACAAAAAATGTGTGGAATCTTCTCTAAAGAAAATCAATCTCTACAACATCAAGTGGAGAGAGAGATTTTAGAGAAAAGACTCCCAACCTATCTATCTAGTCAAAGAAGAAGAGTTCTTCATATAAACCTTCTAATAAGGTCCCAGATGACATTAAAGAAGGGAGATCGAGTCAACTTACTCGGGTGTCTCAAGTAGAGGAGCTCCAATTTAGAGCTCTCATATTCGGGATAAAGGCATCAGACTTAGTACGTGGGAGAATGATTCAGGTAATTACTATCTCGTTCTAGTTCATCTTTAGTTCATACATGCGATCCATGTATCTAGTGTTAGATGTATTTGACATATGAGATTCCACTTAAAGCATTATGTGACACCAAAACCCAACACCTTCTAGCGTCAATTTGCTGATGTCAAAATTTGTCACTTCGGCATCCGTCAGAATAGTGAATCCGCAACGTTGGATCCTGTCGTGATTGGTGAATATCCTTTGTTAAATCCCCCTTCTGCTCTTTCGAACTTGGTGCAAAGTTGCAAGGAGGTCGGAAACCTCTCCGACGTTCAAGATAGTTAAACTGCCCTTGTAGTCTAAAAGATTGAACACTGAGTGAAACGTGGAGTTCGTTCCTTGTTTAAGGTGAGATGATGCCCTTTTATAGGCTACTTTGACCGACTAATAATAGACGGTGATGATGAAGCAGTTGAGATCCACCGTCTAGGATTGAGATTACTATTTCGTAGTTGGAAAATTTAAGGTTTCCTTCTGAAGTTATCTCGTATCTTTGATGTCTATAAGTTCCGTTGTTTTAGGATCCTTAGTGGATATCATTTCGAGTTGATAGATCCTCTAGGAGATGTTTCCTCCTTCGAGGTTCTTGAATCCCAAACACTCGATATCTTCACCGACTGTGATTTTTGATAAGATTTGGGATTAAGTCGGTAAGCGTTAGGCATGTTTCTACCTTACCATATTTCGGGTTTAAGGTATCGACCTTGCATACGTGGACTTCCCTAGCCTCTTCGCAAATCCCAGGACAAACCTGGTTGTATTTGAGTCAGCGCAGGCGCCTTGAGCGTCTAGGATAATCATTCCGACCTCCCAGTTCTAGGCTTGAGTGGTAGACCTCCTTCTGGTTCGACCTCCCTGATGGCTTGATGCGGGTTACCCCACTAGGATGTTGGTCTTCTCTTGACTCATTATCCTCAGTCAACTGATGACCATTTTCTGGATCATCAAAATTCATAGGAGATGATAGTTTCTAATTTGTGATCTTAAACTATTTTATTTGAACTCCTTCAACTTTTATTTTTGTGCTTCTAAGCACTCTTTTAGTATATTCTTTATTCCCATTTCATCTTTGCCTTATTCACTCATCTTAACCTTCTATCTCCTTCATTATAAAACTTGGAATAGTTGTGTACTACTCATTCATCTTCACCCTCTCTTTATTTCGTGCCCTCCCTTTGTTTCTAATAAATTTCTTTTTTTCTCTCACTCTCTCTATATATTCCTAGTGAAAGAAAATTGTAGATAATGTAGAAGAAGTTAATTAATAAAGTAAACCCATTAGTTCAAATCAACTTGCATAAACAAATTAAGCCAAGTAAAAAAGCCAATATTTTTCCTTTTTTCTCTCACTCTCCCTATCTCTCTCGTTTTAAAAAATAAAAGATTATCTTTAAAAGAAGTAGTGAAACCGATCTAGGTTAAACTTTGACGACAAACATTAATCGAAAAATGGCTAGAGACAAAACATAGAAACTATGCATGTGTTAGTAAGAGAGAGAAATAGAAAGGGAGATAAAGAAAGATATATAGAGTGATAAAGAGGATAGGACTGAATGAGTAGTAAACCACTAATTAAGGTTTTATAATGAAGAAAAGAAAAGATGAGTAAAGAAAATTATTATCAGAGAGAAACTGAAAGTAAATGGAGATCAGAAATGTCAAAATGCAATAAACATGACAACTCATGAAAGGATAAAAACAAGAAAGATAAAAGTCAATTTAACGAGAAAACTAACAGTAATAGAGAAAATAGGTCAACTGAGAATATTTAATAAAGTTGGGGTTGAATTACGCGAGTTAGTCATGTTATGGAGGGCATTTGAGAATGCACCCTAACCTATATTAGATCCAAGGCTTTGTAATGTATAGGCGCCTCACGTTTTTGTTATATGCACTCTTTTTATTGGAGTCATCGACCTCAATCATTCAATTTGACTAAAAAACTTCGTAGGCGCACTTCTTTCCGATTATCAAGCACGAGTGAATAAATATATTCTCGGACTGGATCTAGTCTCATGCCTGACTTTGCTCTCAAACTGGTATGAGTCTGGCATCATTCAGATTTGAGAATATCAATTACAGAGTACTATTTATAAATCATTCGAAAACCACAAGAAATCAATCCAAAATCGCCGACAAACATTTTTTCAAAGATTTACCACTTTGAAAACTTTTTAAACATTAGATTCAAAGATAAAATAACAAATGCACTTGTTGTTTTTGAAATCAGATGTGCATAAAAAATGCAGTTCTTTTGACGCATTTCTTGTAGTCTATTTCTTAAATGAACGAACGTCATATGATACCCTTCAGAAAACATGAAAACTTTAAGAGTTTTGATAAATGTTTGATACGTACTATTGTTTTTTTTTTGAGAAATCGACTACGATCGACGTTAGTCGTTACAAGGCATTGCTATAACACTAAGATGTGATAAGCACGATCATCGCCTTTTAAACCAATAATTAAAGAGGCCTAAATCCTGACAACATCTACTCTATATAGTGCCTAAATTACATGAGATAAATCTTGGTGATAAAATGCTTTCACCGAGACTCGATCCCAAGACCTCATGGGCTTAAGAGGGACGACCTACCACTACACGAAAAATTGGTGTAGTAGGATCGAGTCTCAGTGGAAGCAGTTTGCCACCAAGATTTATCCCATGTAATTTAGGCATTATATGTAGTAAATATTATAATAAATTTGTCGGGCTTTCTTTCATGCTGTCAGACTTTGGGCCTTTTGTCATTATGGTTCAAATTAAGTAGTTATCGTGTTTATCACATCTTCATGATGTATCAATGACTTGTCAGGGGTGGCCCTGGGCCAAAGCGAACAAAGCATCACTTCAGACCACCGATTTTTAGGGGCCACCAAGACATTAATTTCTTTGAGAAATTTAAAAGAAGCCCAATTCTCTAAGAAAATTATAAGGCCCCATTTAACAAATGTTTAGTAAAAAGGGCCACCAAATTTGATGAACTGTAAATGAATGGTTGGGCGAACAGTTCGTTTGACTTATGAAACAAAAATGCTTTTTAAATATCCTTTCCTTTCTTCAAGCCAAAGTGTCAAACTGGACTGTTTATTCAATTTCTAGAAACAAATTTTTATTGTTTTTTGTTGTAAGTTGTTCAATTTCAAAAGTACAAAGAAATATTTTGTTTTCTGTTTGAGTTAAAAAAGCTAAACTCTCAAGGTGATGGTGATTTGAGAGATTCATGTGTTCGCCTTGAAACCTTTTTCAAGCATAATGAGTCATATGACATAGACGAACTAGACTTATTTTACTGAAAGTGTTGAAGCGTCTTTTACCAATGAGATCAAAAGACCAATTGAAGTGCTAGATTTTTTGAAAGATATGAAAGGTTGTTGCCCGAACACATGGATTTCTTATAGAATTATGTTAACGATACCAATTACTATTGCTTCTGCAAAAAAAGTTTTTCTAAGTTGAAGTTGATTAAGTCTTATATTCGATCTACTATGTCGCAAGAGAGGTTAAACGTGTTAGCTATATTATCTATTGAGCAGGATATGGCTGACAATCTTGATTATTCGACGATTATTAGTGACTGCATCGAAAAATTTCAAAAGAACAAAATTTCAGGGATTGTAATTATCAAATAAATTATTTCGTTATATAAATATGATGAAAAATATTTTGCATTACGTACGGTTTTCATGTAATATATTTATACGTTTTACAATTTGATAGAAGGGGTCACATTTTCAAACTTCGCTTCGAGCCACCGAAAACTCAAGACCGCCCTGGCCTTATAATTGTAAATTGTGAGAGGCAAGATGCCCTAATGAGGGCAGAGACAATTATATTTATAGAGAGCTCTCAATATACAAATTACAATAGTAGACATTATGAATAAAGAGAAATACAACTAAATACAATTTCATATTGACACCCCCCCTCAAGCCGAACCGCGGTCATCAAGGGAGAGCTTGACACACAAATCTTGGAACCTTGTAGTTGATAAGCCCTTTGTAAAAAGGTCGGCTAATTGTGATTCGCTTGGAAGATAGTGAACACGTAGGTTGCCTTTGGTGACTTGTTCGCGAACGAAATGAAAGTCAATTGCCGAATGACGTGTCTTTGAGTGCATGATAGGGTTGACCGCCAAATAAGTCGTACTTATGTTGTCACAATAGATAATGGGTGAAGATGTATACGTGTAACCCAGCTCAGCTAGCAAATTTTGAAGCCAAATGACGTCAGCAGCTGTGTGGGCAACGGCCCTATATTCGGCCTCAGTTGAAGATCGGGCCACAGTTGGTTGGGTCTTAGAAGTCCACATGATTAGATTAGGTCCAAGGAAAATGCAAGAGCCGGTTGTGGACCTTCGGTCATCTAGTGACCCAGCCGAATCCGCATCAGAAAACCCTAACAGTGGAAATGAAGAAGATGACCGGAGCCGGAGACCTGTCGTAATCGAACCTTTGAGGAATCGGAGAATCCTTTTTGCAGCTTTCCAATGAATTGTAGATGGTTGATGCATAAACTTTGAGACTTGATTGACCGAATAAGAAGGAGAAGAAGAGATGTGGATAGGTGCTTGTTGAGCTTGAGCTTGATCTGCCATTAAAGAGAATGAAGAAGAAGAAGAAGAAGAAAGTTAAGAGGAAGAAGAACACTGAAAACTAGGGAGAAGAAAAAGGAGATAAACTTTGGGATTGTAGTAAAGCTCTGATACCATGTAAATTGTGAGAGGCAAGATGCCCTAATGAGGGCAGAGACAATTATATTTATAGAGAGCTCTCAATGTACAAATTACAATAGTAGACATTATGAATAAAGAGAAATACAACTGAATACAATTTCATATTGACAATAATGACTAACGTAGATCGTAGTCAGATTTCTCAAAAACCAAAAAGAAAATGACCGGTGGACTGATACGTACGTAGTAATTGTATAAAAAAGAAATTGATATATTGATGCGGGGCATTTCAGTATTTTTGAACGCCAAATTGATCGCAAGGTCCGGATCATGCCTCGAGAAACGAGCAATTTGACTTCGCAGAGCGGGCCTTTACCTAACGTGCGTTACCCAATCGACCCAATCGCAAAAGCATACCGCAAGAAGGTTGACAAAAAAGAAACTCTTCTAGCAATGAATTTGTGAGTTCTATTCACCTTCGTTAGACATGGTCAACGAAATCAAAAATCAATGCGAGACCATGGCAATTGACGACTCCCCCGCCATTTTTCATTGCAAGATAGCTCTCTCTGACTCTCTCTCTTCCACCATTGTTGTCAATCAACGAAGCTCTGGTACAAGACCTTTTCATTTAACCCTAATAAGATAGAGAGATCGAAGATGTCGTGGCTAAGAACGGCGGTGAATAAAGCCGTTGAGGTTGGTAACAAAAACAATCTCACTCGTACCGTTCGTAATTATGCCGATACCGTAGTTCACCATGCCGGTCAAGCCGTCGCTGAAGGCGCCAAGATACTTCAAGATCGAATCGTAAATATTTCTTTACCATTTCTAATTTCCTTTTGTTTATAGAGAAATTGCATAAATATCAATTTTAAGATTTCTGCCAGTTTCCCTGATTATTGAACTAGAATCTTTCAAACTTTTGCTTTGTTTCCCTGAAATAGATTCGAGATAAAAAAACGATTAAATTTGAATACACATCTCTTGTTATGTTTTAGCATTCTTTCCCTGATTAGGAAAAGTTTCCTCATATCTTAATATCATTATGTATGCAACATTCATAAATACCCACCTTCTAGGCTTCCGCATTTTACATGCAATGGCGTTTATTTAAAGATTGTTCGAGCTCACATATAAATACGTCCCAAAACCTAGCAAAGTGGTGAAACCCACTTCACTTGGGTCGTAACACTGGAGTGGAGATACCAAGGCTCGCATTTTATTGTTTCCAAGAAAAATCTGCGTAAGAGTAGGTAATCGACATGGATATATATAGTTCCTTATGTGAGAATAGTCCGAGGGAGAAGGGCTATCTAGCAACCAAGCATATAATGTGTTGGTCCTCTCCACTCATTGCCACTAGGGTCACATGTGATAGGCTTAAAAGGCACACGTGCTCCACGCCACCCAAAAAAAACACGTGTTAGGCTAACCACGCCACGCGTGAGGGGGCGTGTGAGAATAGTCCCACATGGGAGAAGGGCTATCTAGCAACCAAGCATATAATGTGTTGGTCCTCTCCACTCAATTGCCCAATTGGTTTTGAATTGGATGACCACAAACTTAATACCGTATTGCAGTGATTTTGTTTATTTAAGGGAGCCCCACAAATTTGGTCTTTTTAAGAGGATGTAGAGAACGTTAAGTAGGGAAGATGAGGAATGTATGGCGACAATGTCAAATTTGTGATGATAAATTCCAAAAAATTTTGTTGAATCCATGTCACCCTCAAAGTGTGTCGGATTTCAACAATGACCATTTATGATTTCTAGTGTTGCATTGGTTTCAATACTTGAGATGTCTGAGCCGACTTGCTTGATATGCAGGTGCCACGAAATTTTAAAAGCTTTAAGCTTACATTGAAGAGATTGGAAGAAGTTTCTGTTTCTTGCAGGGGTCAAGAAAGAGTTCAACTGCTGAGGAGATGGTTGGTTGCTTTGAAAGAATGTGAAAAGCTGTCTGAAGGTTCTTCCGAAACTGAACAATCCCTAGTTTCTGATGAATCCAAGGGTTCTCCAAAAAAATATGTTCCAGTGAGTAACCAGCATTTTTTTCTCTTCCTTACATTGTTCAGTTTTCCTAGCTATGCTTGCTAATTAAATATACTCGAAGGAAACTAGTTTCCAGTTTGTTGCTGGATCACATTGACAACACAAGCTGAACAGAAAGATCGTAACTGACAGCTTAGTAGTTGAAGCTATTCATGTGGCTACTTAAGAGAGTAATCTATTTACGAGTTGATAAGATCGACAACAATAGATATTGTGAGAGAGGAATAGTAGATGTAAAGTTCTAGCCTTTTGTTTCTTTTGTTGGTTCTCTCCTCCAGTTCGATAGAACAGCGGAACCTTAATTAACCAATTGTGAACTACTTCAAATGTAGTCATGCCAGTCAATCTAACAACTATATTGATTGGTATTATTAGTCAACTACCCTTTCATTGTTTGCGAAAATAAATAATTTTTCTTTTGCATTTTCACTAAAACATAGTGCGTAATTTTGTAAGCGAAGAAAACTAATAATAATATAGTTTTGTTGCCTGATATAGTGTGCTTCTTAATGTTTGATTTAATTTGTTCATTTTGCAACCTTTGTTTTGGCAGGTCTTATATTATGATCCTGATTTGGGGGGCGAACCAATGAACTTTCATGATGTATTTCTTCATAGTCAAGCTCTTGAAGGGTTAACAGTATCTATGGTAAGCTAGATTCATTCATGTAGATGTTTTTGATGAGCATTCTGTGATATAGGTTCCGGTAACTGCATTTCAGCATAAGGGAAGCCTCTCGATTGATTAGTCTGTCAGTCTATTAATATGAAAACATAGTAATCTAATCAACAAGTTCCTTCACTGATAGTATCCCTAAGTCCTAACTTCTAAATGGAAAAATATTGTAGAACCACACATTAGCATTGAGAGAGTCAGTTTCAGTCATTAGGATTGAAACTTTACTAATCTCTACTATTTTCCTAAGTAGATTCTTGAGGAACCAGATGGCGAAGAAGTTTCGTTACTTATGGAGATATTCAGGTACGTCACTTCGGGCATAAATTTCTTTGGCATCAACCACCTGATAATATAAGATTTGGTGGTATAACTGGAATTTATTGCGTCATGTTTCGTCTCTTCGTATAATGCATGTGGCCGATTTATTTATTACATACAATAAAAGGGATGTCATGCTGTCATGTACAATTCACTTCATGAAGATTGTTGAGATGTTATGCTTACAGGAGATAATATCAGATGATGTTGATGTTAGTTTGAGCTGTTGCAATTGTGTCAGTAAAACATACCGTGCACTTTGAACATACTTATCTTTAAATTCTTTGCTGCTGTTCGATTATATTTTACCTTTCCTGACACCGAAAGTAGGGAATTTGAACACCAAACAAAACAATCATGGCCACGAGCTGTTCTCTTTTTTTTTGTGTCTGAAAGAGAAGCCAAATATACTTCATGTTGGATATATCAAAAGGAAGAGAGACCTCGTAGTTTTACTGAACTATGCATTGAATTTGTTTATATAATTATATGTGATCTTATTATTACGAAGAGGTTTCAACACTTGGGATCAACTAAAGCTTAACCTATTCTTCTTTCTGGTCTGTTTCTAGCATTTGTCTTACAGGAAAAAAGGAAGTTCATAATTCAATCATGAGCAGCATACAAGATTTGGCAAAAGCCTTCTCAAGCTACGAGGATGAAGTATTGGTGAGAAAACACGACTCAGTACTTCAACGTCCTTCGTATTTGTAAATTTTATTAATAATGGTCACCCCCCTTGTTAAGATCTATGCGGTCACAATTCACAGCCATACTGCTTTAAATAAGTCAATATATGTACTTCTTTTGACTGCTTTCATAAAAATATGCACTACTTTCACTCATGGTAGGAAGAGGATTTGCGGCTGTCTAACAAAGTTGATGATGCTCTTTCAGGTAAAGAGGGATGAATTGCTCCAATTTGCGCAGAGTGCAATCTCAGGGTTGAAGAAAAATGCCGATCTTTCAAGGTGATTAGAACCCTTTGTTTTTCAGAGATTGTGTACTTAGCCAGTTAGCCTTGAAATGGTTCACGGTTCTTATTGTTGCAAGTGAAATATCACACTAAAGACACATATACAGTTTTGAATTCTTTTATTTCTATTCAGGTAGCTAGTTTTAGGTTTCTGTTTGTTTTATTGTTCGGATCACTCATATTTCTTAAACGTCCTTTTAGCGTTTTAACTCTAGTATATTTTTGCTATACGTTAATTATTAAGACATACCTAAGAATAACAGAATAACTTTCTTACATATACATATATGTACTATAAAATATATATTATGCGGTAGTTTATTGAATAAAATGTGAGCTCTCTGGGCTGTCCATGGTCTTAAAATTTCCATCCTTGTGCTTGTTTATTGCTTTATTAGTGAAGTTTTACCACAAAATAGAAGCTGCTTAAGCATCTTTTTATATATTTTATTTCGTTTATTATTATATTGCTTTATCCAGATAGTTTAGTGAGGTGATTAGTTCAATTGTTAAATCAAATCACTTCTTCAATCGATATGCTAGAATGTCTTAAAACCTTTTACGCTATGCAGCATAAGTTGGATAGTCGAGAAACAAGTAATTGAACTTGAAATTGTAACTTCTTCAAATGAACATGTGTTACCACTTTCATCTTCAGCATTATCAAAATTTTCAATTGGTGCTGCGATCCAATCTACTTTGGTACGCCTTATCCATTAAATCGCCTTGCTATTAGTGCCATATATTTTACATTCTGGTTATTTATTCTGATATTCTGATATTCTGATGGTGATCTGAATTCTGAGTGTTGACTATTGGACTTGGCCTACATTTGGGCGCGCTCTCTGGTTTACATGATTTTCTTATTGTTGAGTGTATTTTCTTCTCTTTGCGCTTCTGATGTGCTTTCCCTTCACAGGATAGATGCCGAAGCGTCAGATCTACAGAAAAAACTTGAGGAAATAAAAGCATCTCAGATCTTTTCAGGTGAAGACGAGAGGGAGACATCAGAAGCAACAACCATTGCGAAAATAGAGGTGAAACTAATTCCAACATTTACTCAATTTTTTTTATCTTTACATGTCAAATTGTGAATAATATCACATCAAGTTTGGGACAACCCAAACAACTCAAACAACTCAAGTTATTTGTTTTCTGGAGATTGTTAAGTGTCAATACTGATGTGAGAATAGCTTCTGATATGGTTGTAGAGTTCCTTCTTGGTTGTTCATAGCATACAATGGTAAGTTGTGCATCATGTCTTTGGATTCAACACCCGATGGGTATAAGAATGATCTATTTTATGTTTATTTATCTGATTTAAGAATGTTAAAATTTCTAATTCTCAGAAATTCTGCTGTTTATAGATCTGTCATCTGTCACTAGGTTGAAGTTTTGAATATTCATACCAGTGTCGTTTTGTGGAAGCCTGCTTCTTAAAAAGTTCATATATTAGAATTTAGAAGTTGAGAACTATTAAGAGTTCAAACCTATGATATTTTAGAGGTCAAGTAACTCAAGTTTGTATTTACTGGATGACATTGTATAGCTAAACCTTTTGGGCTAATTACATGTCCTTATGTTTCTTACCGAGTTTATGCATGTGTACATTTATGCCTTTATTTTGGATGCTATGTAAAGAACTCTCTTTTCCTTTTTAGGCTCTAAAAAAAACACTTTCAGAAGTTCGGATTTGCTCCAAATTGGAGGCCCTTTTACTACAAAAGAAATTCTTAAACAATGGGGACTCACCTGAGGTTCACTCTCATAAGGCATGTTCTTCTTTACTTCATTTGTTGCATCTTATTTAATATTTAATAGCAATATTTGCACTTTCTTTTTCTTTCTGTTCCTCAACCGCCTAGGCGCCTATATAGAAGCATTATGAGAATTGGTCAATATCAGTACTTCTATGGTATTACCGCAGCATGACCTGATTCACTACTTAATACCAGTTGCCACTGTAAAACGATACACCCATAGTGGTACCCCAACTTATAGAGTGTAAAGAATACATATAGTTCTTTCTCTTTTTGGTGTATATGTACCCTTTTACCGGTTAAGATTTTTTTTTCTTTTTCTGTCTAAATTTTTTGCGTCACATACCGCCATCGGAAGCGATCTAGTGGTGCCTATATGTTGATTCTAGGTGGATAGAGCTGGTTAGATCATACGAGTCATGAATAATGCAAGAATAAGCTAGCCAATTTTCTTCATTAGATCTCTCTTGTTATTTTCCTCCTTTTGTGATTCTATAATTCTACCCTAATCACATCGGCCTAGGTGGTAAAATTGTTAAAACTAAGCTTAATCTATTGGATAATGTAAATGTGGTTGTTATCACATACCAGGTGTTTGGACTTAGGATTAACTTCCTAGGTACTTATTTCTCGAAATAATTGTAGTTTCTTAGGTATATGCGCCAAAACATTTAAGCAGGGTTCTGCAACTGCATCTGTTAAAATTTTCCAATTTATGAATTTCAATGCAGGTCGAGAAGTTGAAGGTTTTATCTGAATCTCTTGCTAGCTCCACATCAAAAGCAGAAAAGCATATTTCAGAACACAGGTGAAGTACTCTTACTAGTGTGCAGTTGTGCTTTTTAATCTGTGGACCAAGGAGACCATTACTGCTTGTAGATCTTTCAAATACTTTTTGAAAATTGTGAAATCAGACTAAATATTTTGAAACGCCGAAATTAGTATATTGGATCTCTATAGTACCCCCAAACCGTGAACAATATAGAATTTGGTGTACCAAGGGTGTAGAGGTTCCTGTAACGTTGATTGTTCTTTTCTATGTCCACTGCTTTGTGAAATATCTTTCTGAATATCCATAAATTTAGTTTTCTTAAATCATGGATCGTCTCATGTGGCCTTGTGCTATGTTTTCTTTTTGGTTATTACTCAATGTGATATTATGCTAGAGACTGGAAACTGATACTGATACTGCCGACCCAGTTTTGGACATATTTCACTGGAGGATTAGGTTATTAGGTGGCTTGTGTCTTGCTTCAATGATGTTTTAAATGAGAAATCAACATAATAGACTTGTTATTTGCTAGCCACTTCTGTCTTGCATCCGGGTCTTGAGGGCACCTGTTAGACAAAATCAAAGTAGCAGGGTTTCCCTTTGGTTAAATACTCGAGTGTAGTTCTTCGGTTTCAAAAAGCTGATCTATCTCCCATCTACTGGTTCGAGATTCTTTATGTATAGTTTACAATTAATGCCTTC
>BEHA01001156.1:30304-64365 GCA_002897215.1 Eschscholzia californica subsp. californica | reverse complement strand
GGGGGGTCTTCCTTTATGCCTTGCTCAGCAGCAACAGAGTCAACGAGCTCAACCACTATTTCCTTGTTAATACGACGCAGAGGAGAAGACTCGTCAGGGGCGTAGTAGCGACGAGCAGATTTCCAGACAACCTTGAAAGTGAACTTGCGCTGCTTCCTAAGAATTTTGGAAAATTCGTATCCACACTTAAAGCTGGCGATTGCCTTCTCCCGGTTCAAACGGGATAGCTCGAAGATGTTGCGGCGAGCCTCTTGAAGGGCAATTTTATCCTTCTCCCTCTTAGTGACAAGACCATCTTCCCTCTCCTTATGGGCTTTGAGCAGTACATCAATAGCAGAAATACGAGCACTAAACTGCTCAGATTGTAGCGCGGAGTTGGACTGAAATTGCTCGGTCTACAACTTTTCAAGAATCTCGATCGACGACAGTGACCTTCAAGTAGGTACTTCATGTAGGGTTTTGTGTATCCTATACACTACCTAGTGTTGTAAGCGGAATCTCAAACATCTCATGTTTAACACTAGATTGCCCAGGAACTATATGCATAAACTAATCAATGAACTAGAGAGGGATAAATACCTTAACGCGTTTTTCCCTCGAACCATTCCAATCGCATGCAAAGATCGAGAGCTCCAACTGTAGCTCCTCTACTTGAGACACCTAGTGAATAGACTTGATCTCCCTTCCTTTCAGACTGCTAGGACTTAGTAGAAGGTTGAGAAGAACTCTTCTTCTTGACTAGATTGATAGAATGGGAACTTTTTCTCTATATTCCTCTCTCTCCAATAGCTGTATATTCAGAGAGAGAGAGAGCTGTATAATTTTTCCTTAGAGAAAAATCCACACCTTTTCTGTTCTCAACTGACCCAATATATAGACAAACCCTAATTAGAATCTCATTCAGATTAGGTTTTCTATTTTCTGAGTCACAGAAAAGATAATTACCAAAATACCCTTTTTGGGGTATTTTGATAATCCCCTTAAGTGTGGCCGGCCAGGGCAGCCCACTATGGGCCTTATATGGCCGGCCCACTTACTCTGGTCGGCCATCTCATGGCCGGCCCAAAGAGCCTCCTTTCTATCTTGTCCCGAATCTCCATTCGGACTCTTTCGGCCTTTCTAGTTGAATCCCATCCAACTTTAGCCAGTTCCCGTCTAGTCAAATCTCTCCGATCAAGTTACCACTCTTATGTGTAACCCGTTGTAGGATCCGGTCTATGTTAGCCGCGAATCAACTCCTTGATCCGACGATCGTAGTTGGCTTCTAGCAAAGCATTACGACCCCTAATTGGACCGGACTGGATGATCTTTACGTGTGGTCATCGTTATCCTAATTGACAAATTGATCGCATTGCCACCTTGGTTGAAGGACACTCCTTCGGAAGGACATCTCCTTCAGACCGAACGGATAAATCCTTCACTTCATATTTCAGCCTCGGTCTTGAAAGATTGGGCGTCCTGTTGACACTGGGACAGCTGAGCATCCAAGCGTTCAATTTGGCTCAAATAGGAAGCAACATCTTGGCTAGCCCGAGAGCCCTGCAATAAAACATAATCAGCTAAAAAGAAGTAGCATAAAATATCGGATAGGTCGGAAAGAACACAATACCTCGCCTAGAAGATGTTGATCGAAGACATTGACCATACAGACCAAGGAACGACAAAGGCCTCTGGGCCAACGGGACAACTTAGAAGGAAGCTCAGCGACAGTAGGATCCTTTCCCTTGTCAGCCTTGGAGAAGCTACTGGCCCGGGTCCGAGAAGCGACAACCCGCTCTTCACCAAAGGAGTCACCTTGAAAGAAGACCCCAGAGGAGCCGAAGGAGTGACAGGACTAACGGGCCCACGAATAGTGATGCCGACAGAGCTCCGGTCAGCCATCGACTTGGTACGAGGCTTCTTGACACCAGAGGAAGATGACTGATCACCAGTTCTGACCCGTTTCTTCAGGAAAACTAAAAAGGGGGAAAGAGAAAATGCGCAAATAGGAAAAGAACAAAAGGAGCACAAAGACGAAGAAGAAATCATGAAACACATACCCGAATGAGAAGAAATCACACCAGCCGGAAGAAGAACGTTAAAATCAGCAAGGTCTTCAAGAACCAACCCATCTTTCCCTCTATCCTATGCGAGCATAGCCTCTAAACACTTGATATCTTCAGCATCAGGGGAAAACTTGGGAAGTTAGGTCGGATAATCAGGAGTACGAGCAACGAAACCAAAATCTTTGGCAACATCCAAAGGACGGACAAAAAAAACCTCTATTTGTAATCCGTGGGAGTAGACGGAGCCGAGAAGATTGACCCCAAGCGAGAGGAAAAATAATACCAGAAGTGATCGTTGGTCTTAATAGAAAAAATCTTATCAAAGGCATAGAGACTGACCTTTTCATCCAGATGCTTACAGAGCAAGTAAAACGCCATGATCGTTATCACAGCGTTAGGGCTCATTTGAAAGAGGTGAAGGCCGTAATTATTCAACATCTCCACCAAAAAAGTGGGAAAAGGAAAAAAAAAAACAAGCCCAACTTGTAGAAAACCTCATAAACCCCAACATGACGGTCGAAGGTGAGGCAGACCCGTTCGTCTGGAGTGTGAAGAAGGAGCTCAACAAAGGCTGGAAACGAGTGCTCCACACGAAGATATATCTTAAGGGTCGAGCTACTTATAGAGCAGCCCCAAAGGCGATATCAACTGTGGATCCGTGCCAACGCGAGTCACGAATAGGAATCGAACACGTGGCGGCAATAACTGATGGCCGAGAAAAAACAAATACCCTCGAGCCAAACAAATACGAAAGGGGAAAAGCACAATTGAGATAAAAGCAATTATTTATAGTTCTTTAAACAACACCAGTTGCAAAAAAAATTACAAATAAGGACATCCAAGCCGGACTGGATGATCAAATATCTATTACAGAATAAATTGCGGAAGGAAAGAAAAAGCAGTCGGGGACAAGAAAAAAAGGCGTCGGACGAACTAGAGCCGAACCCACCAACAGAAACCAATAACTCTTGAAAAAGCATTAAAAGAGCAAAGGAAAAGAAGAAATAGAGGAACGGGGACGGCTAGAAGACATCCTAACAACACCCACAACACGATCGCGAGGAGAATCCTCCCGTTCAAAGCATCGCCTCATGAAAAGTTGGTTGCCAGTCGACCTCTAGAAGTATCTCCCCTATGAGAGGAGAAGGAGAGACCTTGGCCAAAAAGAAGAAATCTTCGACCAAAAGCTAAGCCTAGAATGGCATCTAGCCCTCTACCATCTTGGGGGCCAGACATGGGCATCCCGGGTAACTATCTCCATTGTCGAAAAAGCTGCCTTTAACTATCGCCATCATCGGAAAAACATCTACCAAAAAGGTATCAAGTATAAACTCGAACATGGGCCTCATCTTCAACTCCCTAACGGAAACAGGAGCAAAGAGAAATATCGGGAACATATTTGAAGGAAAAAATATTAGAGAAAAAGTGAAGTGTGGAAGAAAACTCAAGGGCCAAAGGAGGCTATTTATAGTGGAAGAAGAAGTCTAAGAAGTTCTCTCAACTGATAAAGAGAACATTAAATCAAAGGAAGGAAAAAGTAGCCTCGGTTATGCACCAAGCAATAATGACTAAGTGTCAAAGCGCGGCTCAAGACTGACCAAGTTAAAGGGAATTGATGAGACCCGACAGAGCTCGCTCAACTTTCCGCTGGCGAAACACCACGTGCCCACGTATGGCAACAGAAGGTACCGTGAGTAGTTACCCAAAAGATCGACGAGGAAAATGCGTAATCAGAAGATCAGATCCATGACGTCACAGAATCATGCATGGAAGTAGAAATCATTTTCCTCAGGCAGAAAACGAAACGTGTCACGTAGAAAATGATACGTGTGCACGGACTCAAGAAACCACTACCCAACCAGCCCTAGCTAAGATAGCCTTGAAAAACGACACCTCTCCAGCGCGGTTACGAAAGGGAAACTTCACCAATAACTCGGCCAGAACCAGCTCTGAATGCAGAGTCTGAAAAGACTCAAGAGGATAACCAAGCTTCACGAAACAACTCTGGTCCAGGTATACCACTTGTCTTTAGGGCCATTTAAGATACTTAGCGACCAAACCCGGGAGTTACTTCTACTCCTCAATCTCTCTACTTTCGACTAAGGAGTGGCGGGACTCATGATGATGCATAAATTGTCCAGACATTGACTGACGTCAAAGAGTCAAACACAGACCTGAAGTCCAACGGGTCAACCCGGCTTAAGGTATACAATTTGGCTAAACCCCCAACGCTCTGCTACCTACACCACTAACTGGGAGGTCAGCTTGAAGCAACAACCCCGTTTCGCCCTCAGCACAGACGGATCTCCAAAGGAATGAGCGGGGTCCACATAAGCTAGGCCACTGTCTCACACCCTAAACTGGGAGGGTAGGAATGCGTTGCAGGCTTACCGACTCAATCCCGGAATCTCCTTAAAGATCTCAGTCGACCACAGATCTTGAGCGTTTAAGCAAGCTTGGACTCCAAGAGTCCCACAGGAGGAAACATCTCTCAGAAGATCTGTCACCTCAGCATCATATCTACGAAGAATCCTTGAACTTAGGAACTTCTATTTATCCTAGGTACGAGATAACTATATGGAAAATCCTAACCACGAACAGTGGGAAACTTCCTTAAACGGTGGATCATCACCGCCCAATCTCGACTGTCTACTCACAGTCGGTCTACCTAAGCCTATAAAAGGACCTCTCATCGTCCTCTAAAGGACACAACGAGTTCTAGAACGAATATTCAAGTCTTACACACACACACTCTCGATCTCTCCAACCAAAGAGGCCCCCATTACTATAGAGTTCCCATAACTCGCTCCCAAAAGGATCAATCAACATTCATTCTTTTACTGTAAAGAGCAACCTGACTGTCTTGAGTGTCGGAGCAGTTTTCGAACCCATTGCAGGGTTTCCCCCCAAGAACCAAGGAGCAGGACCAGGAGCAAGGAACCAGAGCTGGAGCAAGGAGCAGGAACCCAGAACCGCAGTCAATCTAACAAAATATTTAACCTTAACGGACGTTGTCAGGCATCAAGTCCCTTTTTTCCATGCACCTTGTTAAAGGTGATGCGATGCGCTTTTATAGGCTGCTTTGGACCGACTGTGATAGATGGTGTAGATGAAGCGGTTTTGATACACCGTTCAGGATTAAGTCTACTCTTAAATTGTTAGGAGATTTAGGGTTTCCTTTTGAGTTTATCTCGTATCTTGGATATTTAGAAGTTCCTATATTCAAGGATACTTCGTAAATATCCTGCCGAGTTGATAGATCTTCAAGGATATGTTTACTCCTTTGAAACTCTTGAAGCCCAAATTAATTAAACACTTGGAATCGTAGCCGACTGAGATCATTAGGAAGATTCAGGATTAAGTCGGTAAGCGTGCGACACACTTCTACCTTCGCATGGTTAGGGTGTAAGCCATTGACCTTGCTTACGTGGACTCCCTATACTTCTTACCAATCCTAGGGCAGACCTGGTTGTGTTTTAGGTGGAATAGGGCAGGAGTTTCTTTAGATGATCTGGTCGACCTCCCGATTCTGGGCTTAGGTGGCGGATCTCTTCTGGCCCAACGGACCTGTTGCCTTGAGATGGGTTGACCCGTTGGGCTGTGGTATTCTCTTGACTTCTTGACCCCAATCAACGGTAGACAATTTTATGTATCATCAATTTCCAAAATTAGAAGTATATTCCAACACACTTGGAATACTGATTTCAGAAGAGAAGAAGATAATGAATGGAATAGAAAATGAGACGGATTTGAGTTCTTCAGATAGGAACCGAAGAGGCACATGTGCCTTTTGAGATCAAATGGTACAACCTTTCAAAAAGAACGGCTGAACTTGAAATAACTATCCATTCTAGAGTCGGCAGCAATTTAGAGTTGGCTCAATCTCACAGAGAGAATGCCAGCCCTAAGATGCATACCTAATGACGCCCAACAAATTAAGAAATCTGTCGTTAGATGAAGGTTAGGTATTGATGATACATAAAATGGTCGACCGCTGACTACCCTGGGATTCGGATGAGAGCTGGGGGTCCACGTAAGCAAGGCCGATGCCTTACACCCTGAACATGGGAAGGCATAAGTGCGTCACATGCTTACCGACTTAATCCCGAATATTCCTAAAGATCTCAGTTGGCTACAATCCTAAGTGTTTAAGTAACTTGGATTTCAAGTGTCTCAAAGGAGAAAACATCTCCTAGAAGATCTATTACTTCGGCAGGATATTTACGAAGTATCCTTCAACATAGGAACTTCTAAATATCCAAGATACGAGATAAACTCAAAAGGAAACCCTAAATCTCCTAACAATTTAAGAGCAGTCTTAATCCTGAACGGTGTATCAAAACCGCTTCATCTACACCATCTATCACAGTCGGTCCAAAGCAGCCTATAAAAGGGCATCGCATCACCTCCAACAAGGTACGTTCCCCAAGGATCTATGATCAATACTCAACACTTTAACTTTAAAGGACAATCTAGTCGTCTTGAGCTTCAGCGAGGTTTCCGAACTCTTTGCAGGTTTTCCCCAGGTTTTCGGAAGCAGGAGCGGGAGCTAAAGGAGCACTATCAATCAGATTCATCCATTCAAACAGAACATCATCCATTCAGACGTGATTCAGCATCAAAGTCTTTTTTCATAACTGATAACTGGAACTTACGTTTTTTGACATCAGCAGAAATACTCTAGTGTGTCTAGAATTCCGAAGAAAGAAGCATCTGAGCGAACTCATAAGCATTCAAGTGTCTAGAAGATCAAGTTGCATTGATCAAGAAGTTTATATTACTTTTGTAGGTTCGTCCGCTTTCAGAATATTGAGGTACCATTGAATCTTTGGAAGGATAGTCATGAAGGATATATTGCCTCGGTCTGAAGGAATGGTATCCTTCCGAAGAAGTGTCCTTCGACCAAGGTTGCAATGCGTACAATTTGGCGAATAGGATCTTAATGACCTTACTCGGAAGATCATTAGTCCGGTCCAATTAAAGGTCGTAATGCTTAGCTAGAAGCCAACTACGATCGACGGATAACTTCGGTAATCCGCGACTAACATAGACCGGATCCTACAAGGGTTACACATAAGAGTAATAATTTGAATGGAGAGAATTGACTAGAAAAGAGAATGGCAAATAATTGGATTGAATCCATTATTGGTAAGTCCATATAAGTTCGGAGAAGTCCGAAAAGAGATAAACAAATCCGGGCCCGAGAGGGAGGCCCGGAAAGGCTTTAGGTGGGGCCGGCCATTACATGGCCGGTTAGGCCCTAAGTGGGCCGACCAAGGAAGCCCATAAAGGGCTATGTTGGCAGGCCACTCAAGGGAACCCTAAAGAGGGTAATTTTGGAAGTTACCTAATAATTAGGTTTTAGGAATCCTAGTTTGGGTCTAATGCCTTTTCTAGGGATTTCTATAAATACCTAATTAGACAACCTAAAGAGGAGCAAGAGAGTCTCTGGTGTTAGACAATTCTCAAGAGGAGAAACTGTCAACTGAAAGAGTTTCAGAATATACATCTCAGAGAGAGAGAGAGAGAGGGAAAAGGAGTTTTCTCAAGTATCTAGTCAAGAAGAAGGAGTTCTTCTTCTCAACCTTCAAGAAGGTCCTAGCTGACTGAAAGGATGGAGTTCAAGTCATATACTCGGTGTCTCAAGTAGAGGAGCTACACTTGGAGCTCTTATCTTTCGAATACTGGTCGGGATTTAGTTCGTGGGAAAGCGATTAAGAGGTAATCATCTTTCCAATCTAGTTCATTGATATGTTCATGTATAGATACTGCCTGTTTGCATGAACTATCTTTGACTAGACGAATTAAATTCAAACTTGAACAACTAGATAATAGTGTTAATAGTGTTTGAATGGAGATTCAAGCATATTTGATTAGATCAATTAGGGTTTTGAATGTGATTCAATGACCTAAAACACTAAAAACATAGTTTTATGGAAAGGGTTTTCATAAACAAGCTTTAGGTTTTAAGGTTTTTGATAAAAATCATCAAAACCATGGAGTTTGGTTGATGAATTTGTCAAAAACAGTACCTAACAGCAGCTGGAATAGTGAGAAACAGAAAAGAAATCAGTTGGAACACTAGGGTTTCCAAAGTTTTGGAAACCCAGGTGGCCGGACCGGCTAGGACGCGTCCAGGACTCGTCCGGGCCGGACCAACACGTCTCGGACAGCTAGTCCGAGACCGGGTGGGACACGGACTGAAAATCCCAGTCCGTGAAGGATCGGGAATCCTAGTCCGAGCTGGACTAGGAGTCCGAGACTCTCGGGTCTCGGACATCCCAGAGCGTCTAGGACGCGTCTAGGATATCCCAGTCCAACACGGACTAGGAGTCCGAGACTCTAGGGTCTCGGACGTCCCAACGCGTGAGACGCGTCTGGGATATTCCAGTCTGAGACGGAATAGGAGTCCGAGACAGACGCGTCTCGGACATCCCTGACGCGTCTAGGACGCGTTCGGTGGGAACCTATTAAGTCTCGGTCTTGGACCGGGACACTAGACAGAGGTCTGGACGCATCCAGAATGCGTCTGGAGCGACTGGAGGCATCTAGGATGCGACTGGAAGCTTCCAGACGTGCCTGGGATGCGACTGGAGCATCCAGAAGTGTCTAGGACGCATCTGGACGCGTCCAGAAGGCATCCCGTGCAGGATAACCGTGCCGTCTATGCACAGAAGCGTCTGGGACGCGACTGTGATGCACAAGTGCATCTCGGACCGAGCATCCGAGATGGCCTATGTGCTGTCCCAGCCCGAGACACGTATGGGACGTGTCTGGATGTTCCAACACCTCTCGGACTGAGCATCCGAAAGGAGATAAACCTGACCTGATGGTCTGGACGCGTCTAGGTCGCGTCCAGGATGCATCCTAGACATCTCACCCGAGATGCCTATGGTCTTCCCTAAGACAGAAGCGCCTAGCTAGGCTAGGACGCGTCTGCCCGAGAGACTGAGCACGACAGGAACGTGCTATCTCAGGGTCCAGACATTGACTAAGTTAAGTCAAGGGTTGACCTGAGACCAGTCAAAGGACTTTGACCAGGGTTGACTTAGGTCTTTTTGAGTATGACTCGAAGGCCTTGACCTTAGTGGGAGTTTTTCAGACTTTTTCTTCCGGTTTCAAGCATATTTTTTCCGACATTGACCTGGGTTAGAGGAGAACCCGAACGGAGTTTTTCCTCATATTGATTCAGGTAACAATGAAGGAAGAAACATAAGGTGCTTCTAGTTTGAGTTTTGTGAAAAACAAACTTTAGAGCCCATTAGACATAGAGATGTCACAATTTCCCACAATTAGCTATACGAGACATAGCAAACCTAGAAACGAATCTAGGATACATACTTTGTTTATTATGAATGTCATATTATTGTATGTATGGATGTATGTGATTGCGTAGAATAGTATATCTTTAGATAAGATTATCGTTTCTTGTTTCTAAGCACAAGTGGTTGTGCCCGAATAATACTTAGAGTATAGGGTCTTAGAATCTATTGACGAACCGAACGATGAGATCATGGTTCAAGTGGGAGTAGTCGATAGAGGTTCTTGGATACGGATCCAAACGAACCATAGGCGAACAAGAAATAAACTTAAAAGATGAGATCTTTTAAGGGGTAATACTAAGATTTAACAAATCATTACGCAAACCCACATAAACTTTTACGTAATAAATCATGAATGGTTATGCTAGAGTTCACAGTAACACCACTTGATAAATTACGTAATAAGTCTCAAAAAGAATTTTGAGTAAAGCCTACCCAGATTAAGACACCTGTTGAGCCCTTGTTCATCGATGGTGAGTCATGCCAAAGCAAGGTGCCATCTTTTACCTCGGGACAATACGGGTAGATCTATGAAGAGGTCTAAATGTCTAAATGGTTATTCTCAACGAGTCAGCAAAAGGGTTTTGGATTTCGGGGCTAAAGGACGATTTAACATTTAAATGTTAAATTCGTTAACCAAGAATCATAGAAGTATGATCAGTAAGGTGTTACTCACCCAGGACGACGAATTAAGGGCAGTGCCAAAGTACGCTTAATTTCGAAGGAATGCGATCTTGGAATTATATTATTCTTAGGGGACAACAAATGTAGAATAATATAGGCAAATTAAGAAAATTGCCAGGATAACAAGTTTAATCACTTTCGCATTTCTTACATGTAGTTTAATTATGACAAACAACGTCTTCAACCTCTATACCGTACTTGAGAAGTTGCACGATACCGACTTTGTTTAATGGGAGAGAAATCTGAGAAAGGTTCTTGGAGCGAGAGCAGAAGTATTGGACACTCCAATCCCCGTGCTTTCAGAAACCTCTTCTGATGAAGAGCGTAAGCAAGTAGACGATATTCGAAGGAAGTCAACGCCAGTAATCGGTTTAATGCTAATATCCATGGAAAGAAAATATCAAGATATGTTCGTTGACATGGAAGCATACACCATCATTCGACGACTCAGAGACGTGTTTGGAACACAATGTCGAATGGAGAGATTTATAATCACAATGGTGACCCTGGGAAAACGACTTGAGAAAGGGAAATCCGTTCGTCACCATGTTTTGGAGATGATTGATCACTTCAAAGACATGGAATGGATGGGATCTCTCATGCCAGTCGTAATGGCGGTTGACCTCATCCTGAATTCACTAGATGAAAGGTTTCAGGATGTAGTAACAGACTTTGAAGATAAGTTTGGCCAAGTTTCCTTTGAAAGTCTGCTCGCAATTCTGGAAGTGGCTGAAAGAAAGATTAGCGCACCTGAAACTATAGAAGAAATTCTAAGTGTTCAGGAGACTGTAAATACGGGAACGGAAGACGTTAGAAGAAGGAGACCATCTGGCAAAAGAATGGGCAAGAAAGTACCAAAACCCAGAACTATCCTTCCTAACAGAAGATATCTAGTATGCGGTAGTACATCTCATATCCGGATAAGAGATTGCCCGCGATACTTGGAAGAATTAAACAACGGAACTAGGAAGTTTCGGACAAGGTAAAAATTATTAAAAGTTGATTCAATGAAATACTATTTCCTCAAGGTATGTGATACCTAAAAAGACTCTTATCATTATAAATGACAGGAGCAAGTGCGAGCTGAGTATTTATTGAAGAGGAGATGAACCTGTCAAAAGCTAAGAAGGCAAGAGTTGCTGGAAAAGCTTAAGAAGGATCATAGACTCAATAGGCAGTACTTTAAATCAGTTTTAGTATTCTTTTTCTTTTTAGAACATTGACTCTGTAATGAGATTATGGGAGTGAATAAAATATTTGGTATTTTATGATGTTATTAAAAGAGCCTATTTAACTTTTAAAGAATTATACCAAGCGATCCAACTTAGTCATTCTAATCTAGTCAAATAAATTTGAAAGAACATGAATGAAACTAAAGTTGTTTGGTCACGTATCTCTCAACAATAGTTAAATCATGGTTTGAACAAATAAATTTGACAAGATCTCTTATGACAAAACAGAGGTCAGTTAATCGTTGAAACTCATGTTAGACATAAAAATCTACGATTAATGTGACTAGAATGGACTAAGAACTAGATTTTGGAAAAGTTTCAGAAACCAATCCTAAATCAAGAAATGGGTCGAAGTGACTAAAGAATATGATGAGATCATAAGTTCAAAAGTCATCAATCTTCCAAAAGCAAAAAAGTCTAATACGAATCCGCCAACCCACTAAAACCTAAAATAAGCTATAGTGAATAATTGAGTCCATACGGGTATGGATTTTTTTAGAAGGAGTTCTAAAAACTAGCCATTTATTCAAAAGTTCTTCAAAAGGAAGAACGGGGTTTTCTCACAAATCATCGAAACACAATGGGATTGTTGCTCTCGATGGTGTCTTAATTGAAAGGAAGGGTCCTTCAAAGAAGACAAGTGGGAGGAAAATAATCGAATAGAATTCCATAAGAGCAACAAAAGGGAGTAAGGAGTTACTCGCCTTACTAGGGATGTCGCCTTGGGAATAAGGGACCAATCGCCTAGAAACTTCTTAAGGAGTTAAAAAAGTTTGTCAAATTTGCTCAAAAACCCCAATGAGTCTTGAGAAGATTCAAACAGACTATAGTGGAACCACTCTGAATGGATCAGAAATCCAAAGAGATAAGAGTAAGAATGGTTAAGTCTTGTTCGACAAGAAGGTAAGTGGGAGTGAAACAAGCTAGTTTCATGTCCTGTATGTAGAAGACATACTCGAAAGGACAAAAGACGAGGGTAAATTAAATATGGGCATCGAAGACTATGGTGATAGATCAAAAGATGATAAAGACTCGTTCAAAAGGAGTTTTGAAGAGATCTGAATAGAAAATCTCTTAGAGAGAGATTCTACCCATCTCCCGTGATAAACTGTCAAGCAAATTCGGAACTTGGAAATTCTGATAAGCGAAAACAAACACGAGAGAGACACTTATGTTTGAAAACATAAGAACGATCATGAGATGATTGTTGTTTACCCGAACATCTGAAAAATACTTAGAGTACAAAAGATGTCGTCACCCATACAAGTCAGAAGATTGAAGAAAGTCATAAAAGTAATCTTTCGAAAATAAAGATAGGAATCTTTTAGGAAAGGCAAACAGATGGAAAAGAGTTTTTCATGCTGGGAGTCGTTACTAACTCTACTAGATAAGAAAATAAAATTAGAACTTGGGAAGTACTGATTTCAGTGGGAGAAACTGATATTATCATAAAAGCTTACGAAGGCGTTCGAAAGCAAGTAAATGACAAAGCGAAGTGAAAATGAAACTAAACTGTCACCTTAGAACGATCATGGAGATGCTCGAATCTAAGGGATTAGGATAAAGGTATAAGTATCCTAAGAAGACTTGTAGAATTAAGAACGTGAAGGGGTTCACGCGGGTGCTCAAATTTTATAGACTCTTGTTATCCGAAATAAACTTGGTTTATTTCGTCATCTAAATTATGGTTTAGAATTTAGACGACAGTCCAAAATGATGGAGTGTTCCAAGTAGGCTTATTAGATATGTGATCTAATGAAAGAAACCTTACTAAGTGAACATGGAAGCACACCATCATACTATCCCTAGTCCAGGTCATTAATTGGACAATAATGACTTAAGAAGACTAGCATGAGTGATTGACAAGATAACGCTGTTTCTTGGGCTATGGGAATAGTAGTATTCAAAGGTCAACTTCAGGGGTGTGTAGATGATACACTGGAAACCTGCCAAATGAGAGTACTTCAAGAGTTGAAGTTGTGAACTGTCATAACTCTCATTGAAGCAAATTGGAGAGATTCCTCAAAACATGAGTACTCACTCAGTTTATGGAAGGAATGTCGAACTTTAGTACCGTTAAACGCCAGCCGTAAAAAGTGGTTATAAAGGCGGATCACTAGGGGAGACAGGATATACATGAAATTGAGTGGGAGTACAAGAATGGAATATGTTTTCCTGAGTAAAATCAGGACAAAGTATCTCTGGGCCACTTAATGAGAAACAACTGAAAAATGCATGGTCGTGCTCAAACGGATTAAGAGTTAATCGTTTGGATTGGAAGTTGTTCTTAGGATCAAGAGAGTCTGATGTATACGACATATCAGATGAGATACGAAAAAACATGGGAATCGAGCATTGCACTTGTTCTAAGTACAAGTGGGAGACTGAAGGATATATTGCCTCGGTCTGAAGGAATGGTATCCTTCCGAAGGAGTGTCCTTCGACCAAGGTTGCAATGCTTACAATTTGGCGAATAGGATCTTAATGACCTTACTCGGAAGATCATTAGTCCGGTCCAATTAGGGGTCGTAATGCTTAGTTAGAAGCCAACTACGATCGTCGGATAACTTCGGGAATCCGCGGCTAACGTAGACTGGATCCTACAAGGGTTACACATAAGAGTAATGATTTGAACGGAGAGAATTGATTAGAAAGCGAATGGCAAATAAGTGGATTGGATCCATTATTGGTAAGTCCATATAAGTTCGGAGAAGTCCGAAAAGAGATAAACAAATCCGGGCGGGAGAGGGAGGCCCGGAAAGGCTTTAGGTGGGCCGGCCATGTGATGGCCAACCAAGGCAAGGGGCCGGCCATTACATGGCCAGTTAGGCCCTAAGTGGGCCGGCCAAGGAAGCCCATAAAGGGCTATGTTGGCCGGCCACTGAAGGGAACCCTAAAGAGGGTAATTTTGGAAGTTACCTTATAATTAGGTTTTAGGAATCCTAGTTTGGGTCTAATGCCTTTTCTAGGGATTTCTATAAATACCTAATTAGACAACCTAAAGAGGAGCAAGAGAGTCTCTGGTGTTAGACAATTCTCAAGAGGAGAAACTGTCAACTGAAAGAGTTTCAGAATATACATCTCAGAGAGAGAGAAAGAGAAAATGAGTTTTCTCAAGTATCTAGTCAAGAAGAAGGAGTTCTTCATCTCAACCTTCAAGAAGGTCCTAACTGACAGAAAGGATGGAGTTCAAGTCATATACTCGGTGTCTCAAGTAGAGGAGCTACACTTGGAGCTCTTATCTTCCGAATACTGATCGGGATTTAGTTCGTGGGAAAGCGATTAAGAGGTAATCATCTTTCCAATCTGGTTCATTGATATGTTCATGTATAGATCCTGGAAACTAGTGTTAAACATAGAGATGTTTGAGATTCCGCTAACAACACTAGACAATTAGGTATATGAGATATCCCTATGAGAACCTGATGTGTCCAAAAAGGGTACACCCGCAAGTATACGGGCGTCAAGTAGTAAAACCTGATAAGACCAGGATCGAATCCTCAGGGATTAAGTATAATCTATTCTAAAACTTGTATCTATGGTGATTTCTCTTTTAAAGTTTTTTTGAAGTAAGATAACTAAAACAGAAATAATAAAAAGTTGATAATCGGGAAACTTATGAGAAGGGAGAATCTAGGGTTTCAGGATCCACTTTAGCAAGTATGACTTCTAACTTATGCAATTCAGATCTTCTTCTTATATAACTCAAGGAAGAATAACCAACCTCAGATGATTTTTACTTTTCAGAACACTTACTTTAAAACTTTCAATTTCAAAACGTAAAATCACGGGTACTCTAACTATTAGATATCAAACGTAAGCATGAAACATTAAAGACCTAAAGCCTAAATGTGAAACATCAAACATAACTATAACTAATGAAAGCGGTCATCGTAAAAGATACGCGAAGAAATCAAAATATTTAAGTACTTAAAAGTGATTAAGTCAGAAAATAACACAAAACTAAAGCTTAACCTTAACCCTAAATCGGGAAAGTTAGTTACTCATAATGGATGAGAGAATAATAATGATTAAAGAGAAGAAAAATAATAACATTAAAGAAAGAAAAAGAATCGGAAAAGAAAACACCTTTTTTCACGAAATTTCACTCTATGCAGCCAAAAAGACCCTTAGGGAAAATAGTTTTCTCGTCTCCTCGGAAAATACTTTTCTGTGGGAAAATTATTTTCCTCGACTGGTTTTTCTCTTTCTACTATTTTCTCTTTCTTTCTCACTCTAACCTTTCTCTTTCTCTCTCTATAAACCAGTAATATACTCTCTCTTTCTCTCTCTAACCGAACATTAAATAAAGAAGACGAAAAAGATGAGTTTTTAATGGAGCTTTATTTAATCAAATTCAATCTCTCTCTCTCTCTACAAAATAGGAGCTTCTCTCTCTCTAATTCAATCTAAACCTCTCTCTCTCACAAAGAGAAAAATAAAGAAGAAGAAGAAACAGAAACTCTCCCAACTCTCTCTCTACCTCTCGGTTTTGAATGTTAATGGAGAGATATCTCCTTCTCTCGGTTATGTCTTTTAGTGGAGAGATATCTCCTTCTCTCGGTTTTGACTGTTTATATTGAATCGAAAGGGTCGGTTTTGTTGGGGTCCCTCCTTATAATTAAAGGACTCTTAGTTGGAATAGGATTTCCCTTATTCCTTGTTTGGGGAAAAAATAGAAGTTTCTATTTTTTCAAGCCTAAAAAAGAATTCCTAATTCTATTGGTAAACCTCCCTATTTATCATTATAAAAGGGAATGAAAGGGAAGAGATTATACACAACAACTTCCAGAACAAAGAGAAGTCATAAAAAGAGAGATTTCTGAAGTGGTTCTTTCAAGAGAGATTGAAAGAGCAGAATATTGGTTTGAAGAAAAGAAGATTATTATATCTTGTGAAGCAATTTAGTTTGTGGTTATCTTCTTCAACCTTTAGTAATCTAGGATTTGTTCAAATCCTAAGGAGTAAGAGATTTTTATTTCTTTGTTTCTTTGTTCAGTTTATCTACCATAGGTTTGGTGAAGAGTTGTGTAACCCATTATTTAATTATAGTGGAAGATTTCTGGACTAAGTCCCGTGGTTTTTTACCTTCTATCTTGGAGGGGTTTTTTGCCACGTTAAATAATCTTTGGGTCTCTACTTTTACTTTCGCATAGTTTATCTTCATATTCCTGAACAAGTTAATTAGGTTATTTTTCCTAACAAGTGGTACCAGAGCTTAGGTTGGATTTATTGTTCAGAAATATGGAAGTGAATACTAATCGCATGATTAGTTTAGATGGATAAAACTACTTGATGTGGAAAGCAAAAATGGAATATTTGTTATACTGCAAAGACCTAGCTGCACCCATTGAAAATCACGGTACAAAACCGATGAAGATAGATGAAGAAGACTGGAAGGTATTAGATCGTAAGGTTGTTGGATTTATTCGACAATGGGTAGAACCCAGTGTTGTTCATCATGTATCGACGGAGACTTCCGCTTTTAGTCTATGGAGGAAATTAGAAGAATTATATGATCAGAAGACAGCTGCCAAAAAGGCTTACTTGTTCAGAAAGCTAGGAAAATTACAATATAAAAAAGGAACCTCAATTGCTCAACACTTGAATGAGATGAAAAGTCTAGTAAATCAGCTTTCTGCAATGAAGTTAGTTTTGGATGATGAGTTGCAGGCCTTACTTCTTCTAAATTCTTTACCAGATAGTTGGGAGACATTGGTGGTGTCACTTAGCAATTCTGCTCCTGATGGCATAATGCATATGAATCACGTAACGGGTAGTTTGTTGAATGAAGAAACAAGAAGGAAATCATCGTCAGACGAGTCTCATTCAGAGGCACTTGTTACAGAAAGACGGGGGAAAGGTAAAAGTAGAAAACCTCATAACTGTGATAAGTCAAGGGGGAGATCAAAACCAAAGAAAGAAGTTAGATGTTTTGGGTGTGGAAAAATGGGTCATTACAAGAGTGATTGCAGGAAACCAAAGAAGGAAAATAAAAAGGATGATGAAAAAACAAGATAATGTCGCGGCAGTTGCCTCATGTGATGACATTATCTTACTCTCAGGTTGTGGAGACACTTGCTTAAGTATGACTGAGTCAGAACCAGAAACAACATGGTTGGTTGACTCAGGTGCTTCGTATCATGCTATTCTATGTAAGGATTTCTTTAACTCTTACAGAACTGGTGACCTTGGCAAAGTCAGGATGGGAAACTTAGGTTTCTCAAAAATCGTAGGAATTGGAGAAGTGAAAATTGAGACGAGCACATGGAGTACATTGATTCTGAAGAATGTGAGGCATATACCAGATCTTCGATATAACCTAATCTCTACCGGAGTATTAGATGATGAAGGGTACCACAGTCACTTTGGTGATGGAAAGTGGAAGCTCACAAAAGGGTCAATGGTGATAGCAAAGGGGAAGAAGTGTTGTACTTTATACAGGACTCAAGTAAAACTGTGTAAAGGAGAATTGAATGCAGTTGAAAAAGATTCTTCCACTGATCTTTGGCACAGAAGACTCGGGCACATGAGCGAGAAGGGACTTCAAATCCTTGCTAAACGACAGGACTTACTGAACATAAAAGGTATAAATTTAAACACTTGTTCTCATTGTTTAGTAGGAAAGCAACATAGAGTTTCCTTTCAAAGGAATGCATCTGAAAGAAAATCCAGTGTTTTAGAGCTCGTTTATTCTGACGTTTGTGGACCTTTAAAGGTCAAAACACTTGGTGGTGCTTTGTATTTCGTTACTTTTATAGATGATGCTTCCAGGAAAGTTTGGGCATATGCCATAAAGACCAAAGATCAGGTACTTGCAGTTTTCAAGAATTTCCACAACATGGTAGAACGGGAGACAGGAAAATCATTGAAGTGCATTCGCACTGACAATGGAGGAGAATACATCGGGTCGTTTGAAGAGTATTGCAAAACCCATGGAATTCGACATGAACAGACAGTTCCCAAAACTCCATAACAAAATGGTGTAGCAGAACGCATGAATCGCACTATTGTGGAGAGGATTAGATGTATGCTCTCAGAAGCTAAGTAGCCTAAAAGCTTCTGGGGTGAAGCAATGCATACTGCATGTTATCTGATTAATCTATCACCTTCAGCACCATTAGATGGAGATGTAGCTGAGAGAGTGTGGGCTGGGAAAGAAGTCAGTTATGAACACTTAAGGGTGTTTGGTTGCAGGGCTTTTGTACATATACCTAAAGATCAAAGAGCAAAGCTTTATGTTAAAGCCAACAATGCATCTTTTTAGGGTATGCAGATGAGAAATTCGGATCCAGGTTATGGGATCCAGTCGATAAGAAGATTATTAAAAGTAGAGATGTGGTCTTTCTTGAAAATCAAACTATTGAGGACTTCGGGAAAGTTGAGAAGCATGAGAATCATAGTAATGATCTCATTGATCTAGATCCACATATCTCTTCAAAGATTATGCATGATAATGCAGGTGAAGAACAAAATCATGAAGATGAAGCTCATGAAGATGTTCCTATGGGTGATGATGTTGAGCAAGGAATGGAAGTTCAACATGAACCACCAGCTGAATTCAGAAGATCGACTAGAGAGATAGCACCATCTACCAAGTATCCTCCACACGAGTATGTGATGGTTACAGATAGTGGAGAACCACAGTGTTATGAAGAAGCCATAGATGATGAACACAAGAAGGGGTGGTTGAAAGCTATGCAAAATGAGATTGAATCATTGCATAAGAACAACACTTTTAAGTTGGTTGAAAAACCTAAGAATAAGAAAATTCTTAAAAATAAGTGGGTGTTCAAAATCAAGACCGAAGAAAGAAATTCACAACCACGGTATAAGGCACGCCTAGTGGCGAAAGGATTTGGGCAAAAGAAGGGTATTGATTTTGATGAGATTTTCTCCCCGGTGGTGAAGATGTCCTCTATACGGTTAGTATTGGGATTGGCTGCAAGTATGAACCTAGAAATTGAACAACTAGATGTCAAGACCGCTTTCCTTCATGGTGACTTGGAGGAAGATGTGTATATGGAACAACCAACAGGGTTTGAAGTTAAAGGTAAGGAATACTTGGTTTGTAAGTTAGAGAAGAGTTTATATGGGCTGAAACAAGCACTAAGATAGTGGTACAAAAAGTTTGAATCATTCATGAAAGATCAAGGGTATCACAGGACGACTTCAGATCATTGTGTTTTCGTTCATAAATTTCCTGATGGAGATTTGATTGTACTTCTACTTTATGTTGATGATATGTTGATTGTTGGTCAGGATGCTAATAAAATTAGCAGGTTAAAGAAAGAACTAAACAAGTATTTCAATATGAAAGACTTGGGCCCAGCAAAACAAATTCTTGGCATGCATATCTCTCGTGTTAGAAAAACTGGAAAACTTTGGCTATCACAAGAAAGATACATTGAGAAGGTTCAATATGGACAAGACAAAACCAGTGAGTTGTCCATTAGCCAGTCACTTCAAGTTGACTCGTGATCAGTGTCCATCAACTAGAAGTGAGAAAGAAGAAATGGAGAAAATTCCTTATGCTTCAGCTGTAGGAAGTTTGATGTATGCAATGGTGTGTACAAGACCGGACATTGCATTTGCAGTTGGAGTAGTAAGCAGATTTCTTGCCAATCCAGGCAAAGAGCATTGGTTAGCAGTGAAGTGGATTCTGAAGTATCTTAGAGGTACATCTAAAGCTCGTATATGTTTTGGTAATGATAAGCCAGTATTAGTCGGTTACACAGATGCAGACATGGCAGGAGATGTAGACTCTAAAAGGTCCACATCAGGCTACTTATTTACATTTTCAAGGGGAGCAGTGTCATGGCAATCTAAATTACAAAAGTGTGTAGCTTTATCTACTATAGAGGCAGAATATATTGCCATTACAGAATGTTGCAAGGAGATGTTATGGATGAAGAGGCTGTTAGAAGAACTTGGTATGAAACAGGATAATTATGTTATTCATTGCGACAGTCAAAGTGCCATCCACCTCAGTAAGAATTCTAGTTTCCATTCAAAGTCCAAGCATATAAATGTGAGATACCAATGGATCCAAGATGTTCTTGAAGACAAGGTGTTGAAGATGAGAAAATCCATACTGACGACAATGGTTCAGATATGATGACAAAATCATTACCCAAAGGCAAACATGAGCTATGTAGCAGTGTTGCAGGTTTGGGGATGGTAGGTCCCTCTTCATAAGTCGGGAGGGGGAGTTTGTTGGGGTCCCTCCTTATAATTAAAGGACTCCTAGTTGGAATAGGATTTCCCTTATTCCTTGTTTGGGGAAAAAATAAAAGTTTATATTTTTTCAAGCCTAAAAAGGAATTCCTATTTCTATTGGTAAACCTCCCTATTTATCATTATAAAAGGGAATGAAAGGGAAGAGATTATACACAACAACTTTCAGAACAAAGAGAAGTCAGAGAAAGAGAGATTTCTGAAGTGGTTCTTTCAAGAGAGACTGAAAGAGCAGAATATTGGTTTGAAGAAAAGAATATTATTAATCTTGTGAAGGAATTTAGTTTGTGGTTATCTTCTTCAACCTTTAGTAATCTAGGATTTGTTCAAATCCTAAGGAGTAAGAGATTTTTATTTCTTTGTTTCTTTGTTCAGTTTATCCACCATAGGTTTGGTGAAGAGTTGTGTAACCCATTATTTAATTATAGTGGAAGATTTTTGGACTAGGTCCCGTGGTTTTTTACCTTCTATCTTGGAGGGGTTTTTTGCCACGTTAAATAATCTTTGTGTCTCTACTTTTACTTTCGCATCGTTTATCTTCATATTCCTGAACAAGTTAATTAGGTTATTTTTCCTAACCGGTTTCTTCCTTTCTCTTTCCATTTTTTCTTCATCTTCGAGTCGGTTTAATGCTTGATCCTGGTTTTGTTAAGTTTCTTTAATGGAAACTATCGAGTCGGTCCCTGTTTTAGCAACCAGAAAGGAAGAAGATGATGGCCGTATAATGCTTGATGTACTCCTGCCCGTGACCGAATGTGGCCCGCTTGACTTTTAGTCCACCAATTTTGACCCGAACTTTGACTCGCTCTATTTTACTCATCCGAACTCCGATTTGACTTCCGTTTTCGCCTACGGGTTTGTCTTGGACTCTACTTTCCATCCGAGCACTAATCTTGACCATGAAATCAGAATCAACAAATGACCAAAATACCCCTAGTCTGCATTTTCTCCGACTTTTATCCGTTTTGCACAAATAACTCTGAAAAAGGTACCTGAGTAGAAAAAAGAGTAATTCATGAGAGTAACTGCCCTAGATAGACTAACTTGTCCAAATTAAGAGACTCAGATGGGACATTTTCATGTCTCATCATAACCCTTCAAGTCATTGTATCCCAAAGGTATACACCCTGACTTTGGTACTGTTATAGGGGTGTAAAATGTTCTTCTTGCCTCGACTAAAATATTCTTCTTCTTATCCTCGACTAAAATATTCTTCTTCTTATCCTCCAATTTTATCTTCTTTTTTTGTCTAACTCGAACAACCACAAAAAAGAATACGGACATTCATAATTCATTTATCGCTCATCTCCCTATAAATCAAAGAAACAAAATTTTCTACTTCAAAGCAAGACTCTATCCTAATGTCGACAACACAAAGACAAATCATAATATCGACTCTAACCAGAGAAACAACTATAATCTCTAAATAAATCTCTCTATGTCATCATAGGGTTTCTGATAAAGTGTCACATTAGAGATGCTCATAGCAGGATAATGCTCCTTTGGTTCCTTCATATTTTCATGATACAGAAAAGATACTTCTTTAGTTGAAATTGATCAAAGAACTTGTTTTATTCCTTGATGGTTTACAAAAGAAATATAAAGACTCGAATATAGAGTTATAATACTACTAGTTTCTAATTTTACCAGTTCCTAATATCTTACTAGTTTCTAATAGTTTTATGCTAATATATTTACTAGCTCCTAATATCTTACTAGTTTCTGATATTTGATATTTCCTAATATTATTATATGGGATATCTTAACACATAGAAAGATATTTCAACACCCCCCCTCAAGTTGGTGCATAGATATCGCACATGCCCAACTTGTTTACCAATTTCGAAAATATTCGACTTCAAACTGCTTTGGTAAGAACACCAGCTAATTGATCTTCAGATCAGATCTTTGGCAACTCTACAATGTTGTCTTCCAACTTTTGTTTAATAAAACATCGATCCACCTCAACATGCTTTGTGCGGTCGTGCTGGACTGGATTATGTGCAATATCGCATGTTGCTTTATTGTTACAATATAATTGATTTGGTCTTTTAGAAGGATATTCTAAATCATCTAAGAGGAGTCTTAACCATAACGCTTCACATATGCCATCAGCCATACCTCTAAATTCAGACTATGCACTTGAACGTGCAACAACGTTCTGTTTTTACTTCTCTATGTAACAAGATTTCCACCAACAAAGGTAAAATATCCTGCAATTGATCGCCTACCATTTGCTTCCCCGTCCCAATCTGCATCGGTATATACATCGATAGTTCGACAACTCAAATTTTTTGTAAACAAAATACCTTTTCCAGGAGTCGCCTTCAAATATCTCAAAATGCGTAAAACAACATTCATGTGTTTTACACCGGGATTGTGCATAAAATGACTAACAATACTTAGCGCATATGCAAGATCTGGCCTCGTGTGCGCCAAGTACATCAACCTTCCGACCAGTCGTTGATATCTTCCTTTATCAACCGGTATCTAATTAGGTTCCACGAACAACTTTAATCCTTCTTCGACATGTGTATCGATCGACTCACACGCTGACATACCTACCTCATGTAACAAATCTAAAGTATACTTTCTTTGGGATAGGTAAATTTCATTACTAGATCGAGATACTTCAATTCCAAGAAAGTATTTCAACGAACCAAGGTCTTTCATCTCAAACTCTTTAGATAAGTAATTCTGTAAAACCTTCCGTTCTTCAGGATCATTCCCAATAACCACCATGTCATCAACATATACAATAAGTGCTGTGAGTTTTCCTTTCTGCCTTTTTATAAATAAGGTATGGTCAGAATTGCTTTGGCGATACCCGAATTCCTTCATAGCCCTTGTAAACCTTCCAAACCACGCTCTTGGTGATTGTTTTAATCCATACAATGACTTCTTCTAATAGTTCCCCATGCAAAAAGGCATTCTTTACGTCAAATTGTTGTAGTGCCCAATATAAATTTGCTACTAAAGATAACAAGACGCAAACAATGTTGATTTTTGCAACTGGAGCAAATGACTCTGTCTAATTGACTCCATAAGTTTGAGTGTAGCCTTTTGCCACTAGTCTCGCTTTGTAACGTTCAATTGTACCGTCTTCTTTGTACTTCACTGAATAAATCCACCGATCCCACTGGATCTTTATCAACTGAACGATCAACTAGCTCCCAAGTGTCATTATTTTATAAGGGTTTCATCTCCTCATTCATAACTGCTTTCCATTTTGAATCAGATAAGGCTTCCTGCACATTGTTAGGTATATATACAGTAGATAATTGATTTACAAATGACTTATTTGATTCTGACAACCGATGATCTGACACATATTGGCTCATTGGATATTTGACTCTACTAGACAACTCAGGTTCATATGTCATTTAGGAATACCTCTGATTTGTCGTGACAACAATATTTTTCTAGGTGGTTCAGAAGGTGGTTCAGAAGGTGCTTCAGGAACATCCTCGACAACAGATTGGTTTGGTGTATTACTAACCCTTGGTTCAACGACTTCAATTGGAGATAAATCCACAGTTTGTCCAACGATTTCATTAACACTTTCTTCCATTACCGATTCAGGTGGTGGTAAATCTGGAATTTTTATTTCAGCTCTAATTATTTCTTCAGGAATCAAATTTACTTCAATATTAGATCCACTGTTGTTCTCTTCTACATGATTATCAGTTTCTTCGTAATCAAGAGTTAGAATTTTCTGCTTGGTTTTCTCCGCCTGAAGTTCAGACTCAAGTGAAAAATACTTAGAATCTTCATGAAAGATAACATCCAATGTAACAAACATTCGTTTAGTTAGAGGATGATAACATCTGTACCGTTTATGATTTGCATCGTACCCTACAAATACACATCTTAATGCCCTTGGAGTTAATTTTGTACGTTGGTGCTCATGAAGATGAACAAATGCTATACACCCGAAGACACGGGGAGGTAAATTTGAAACTGTCGGAGAGGTTGTAACATTCGATGGAGCTTGAAAAGGAGTCTTAAACTCAATAGTACAAGAAGGTACTCTATAAATTAAATAGGTTGCAGCAAGAAGTGATTCTCCCTAATAAGATAATGGCATATGTTCTTCGATCAACATAGCCCTGATAACTTATAACAAGTGACGATTCTTTCTTTCAGCGACCCCATTTTGTTGAGGGGTATTTGGACAATTAGTTTGATGAACAATACCATGAGAATCCAAATAAGTTTGAAGTTCATGATCCATATACTCTCCTTCGTTGTTACTACGAAGTATCTGGACATTTGCGTTGTACTGAGTACTAAACAGTTTATGAATTTTGAAACAATAACTTTACCTCACTTTTAGATTTCATCAAACACACTCAAGTCATCCTAGTACAATCATCAATAAAGGTAACAAACCATCGTGCCCCACCCAAAGTAGGAACCTTAGATGAACCCTAGACATCGGAATGTAAGATCATAAAAGGAGTTGGACTTTTATTTAAATTTAACGAAAAAGATGCACGATGACTTTTTGCAAGTGCACAAACATCACATTGAGAACTTGAAACATCGCATTTAATAAATAACGATGGAAATAATTTCTTAAGGTAACCGAAGGAGGCATGCCCCAGACCCCGATGCCATAACCATATTTCATCTTTATTTTTTATTTCAGAATTGTTCATTACTAATGCCTGACGCAATTTACTAGAGCTTTCTGATACTAAATCCAAGTAATACAACTTTCCTCGCCAAACACCATGACCAATTGTTTGCCTTGTCCGGATGTTCTTAAATATACAAAATTCAGGCCAAAAGATGACAACACAAAATAGAGTGGTGGTTATTTGAGACAGTGGTAATAAATTATGATCTAAAGATGGGACACCCAAAACAGAGTCTAAGTTCAATGTATTCGTTAGAGTTATAGGTCCTTTCCCTACAACATGGGCTGAGGTGCCATTGGCAATTGAAACATATTTATGTGAAGATTGGTTAATGGTTGAAACCTGTCTAGAATCAAAAGTCATATGATCAGTAGCACCAGAATCAATTATTCAAGTACTATTCAAAACATGTGTAGACATATTTAAAGTCTTGCCTACATTACCTGTAATGGCTACTTTCGATGAAGCTTGCTTAACAGTTAGATCTAGGGTCTTCTTAGAGTTTTTCTTTCGATTATAATCCCACCATTCTGGATAGCCTAATAGTTCATAACAATGACTTTTGGTATGACCAATTTTGTTGCAGTGAGTACACTTATAAGTAGTTATGTCAGATTGACCAACAACTTTAGCAAAATTTGACTTTGCCTTATTGCGAGTCATTATTGCAGAAGCATCAGTAGCCCTTCACTTTAACTAAACTAGAAAAAATAATATGAAGATAAGATGAAGATGAAGATGAAGATGAAGATGAAGACTCTTTCTCTTTCAATCAATATAAATTCACAAAACAAATTTAAGACCGTTGGCTCTGATACCAAGTTGAAATTGATCAAAGAACTTGTTTTATTCCTTGATGGTTTACAAAAGAAATATAAGACTATTTATAGAGTTACAATTCTACTAGTTTCTAATTATACTAGTTCCTAATATCTTACTAGTTTCTAATAGTTTTATGCTAATATATTTACTAATTCCTAATATCTTACTAGCTTCTAATATTTGATATTTCCTAGTATTATTATATGGGATATCTTAACACATAGAAAGATATTTCAACACTTTTTGTATTACTATTACTCAAATTTCTTTAAAAGAACATAATAGTCAAATAGAAGAACCAACTACTTTTTCAATTATTAGGAAGAGAAAGAACTATAATTACATGGGAAAATTACTTCTCATAGAGGAGAAGGGAAAGAGAAGAGAAAAAGACCAGGAGATGGTGAGAACCCAAATGTCAAATCTTTAAATTGCATACATCTTCTTATACTCACTAATCTCTGTATCAGAGACAACCGACATTGATCGAGATCTTGACCTACTTCCCATCGATGATCTCCTAATACTCCTCAAGTTTGAAGCTTCAATTCGATGTTGAATAACCCAATAACACATTGTACCCAAAGTTGTAACCATAATAACTGTCCCTATAATTGTAATAGAAATTGCCAACCATTTCTCTTTCTTCCCGACGACTACAAATGCCAGGGCCAAGAATGCAACTGATATAAGGACACAAGCCAACCACATCAATTTGTTTATCACTGCCATCATCTGCTTCTTTGCTTTTCTCTCTATAATCACGACAGAGGTTTGAACAACCACAACAGCTAAAGATATGAAGAGAGCAATTGAATCAAACACGAAAAATATCATAAACGGAGCACTTGGAGCGATATGAGCTTCCCCAAGAGAAAGACCAGGAGGAATATCATCTGGGTCATCAACAAATTGGCCCGGGACTTGGAAAATGGCAGCAAAAGCAACTGTGGCAATTAGAACAGCAACCACGGTTGTGGAGTTGATTGCGTTATTGAGACCTTCTAAATGCATTTTATTGAGTTGTTTTGCTATTCCTTGTACTCGTCTTCTTGTCTGTCTTGTGTGTTCTAATTGGTAGTGGACTTCGTGCTTTATATCGCTTACTGTTTGTTTTAGCTCTCTTGCTGTAGTCGCCTGTTGTGGAGGTTTGATAGTTTTGGCACTTCGAACACCATAATCATGTAGAATTGATGCAATTTCGGAGTTTCCAGTTATTTCAGCAGTATCTATAGCAGTTTCTTTTGACCTGTTAACCGCTTTGATGTCAGTCCCTTTGTGCTCTAGTATCTTTATTACAGTCTGCATGAACATGAACTTGAGTTTACTAGTAATGTTTAACTTATGTTTTACTTATTTTTCTTTCATTAACAACTATACATAATCTATAAAAATTGGAATCAGGGCAAGATCTATGCACGAAACAGAAACATCATCTATTTTGGCATCTATTGTCGAAGAATGTGGAATTAACTTCTGCACAGATAACGACTTGAGCCTTTTAAACTAACATGAATCTATGTTATTAAATAGACAATATTTTAAGTACTTATCAACCTAAAGCTCTACCGGAAAACATATACGAACTCTTTCTCCATGTAAGTTGATACCATTCGAGAATTCATCCAACTCCATTGAGATGTTAGGGAGGATAACATAAGCAAGTCAAGTATACTAACATCAACCAATTAGATGAGTAGTGTTCAATCTAAAGCACTTTCAGGATCACGTACGAACTCTTTTCTCCACATAGGTTGGTACAAATTCTGCAATTTATCGAACTTCGTTTAGATGTTGGATATGATAATCTACTTTAGTTTGTAGTATCGACAACCCACACAACTTCAATGAGATATTAGAGGGATAATGTATATAAGTTGGTACTATTTGACAAAGAATTGTTTCCTAAGACTTTCATCACTCATGAGGCTTAACTATGTTCCTTCAGTACAGCCTCTTTCCTATTTATGCTCCAATTTTTGTTGTTCTCTGATCCAACAACTCTAATGAACTTGCAGCTAAGAAACAAAGGCCTTTTTTTATTGGTAGGAAATATATGTAAAAAAGATTCATATCTATAAATATGAAAGCAAGGTGGGGATAAATAGAAACTAACCTGAGCTCGGCCCTTACGTGTTGCTATATGCAGTGCTGTATTTCCCTTGGAGTCTACCATGTTGATCAAAGATGGATCCAACCTGATCAACTCTTCCACCAGCTCTATATTCTGACCCTTCACAGCCATGTGAAGTGCCGTTTGACCTTTCTTATCAGTCCGCGTTGAGATTCCTGGTTCTTTAGTTAGAAGAGCTCTCACTATTTCAACATGACCATTCCTTGCTGCAGAATGTAAGGCAGTTTTTCCATTACTTTTCGCAATTTTTGCCACATTTCCGTCCTGCTCCAAGAGAAAATTTACTACTTCAATGTGACCTTGAGTTGCTGCAGTATGTAAAGCCGTTGTGTTTGAAAGATCAACCGTCATAGAGAGCCCAGGGAGGGCCGTCAAGAGAATTTTCACCACCTCTGCAGAAATCAATTGCCAAAAAAGTTAATTATCTCCCTTCGTTGTTATAAATGTGAGGATAGTCCCACAAGGAAAAATGATGATCAAATAACCAAGATTAAATGTCTAGTTCCTCTCCACTCATTGCCAATCTTTTGAGTTGGACGACCACAAACTTAATAAAAAAAAATTTCCCCATTATAACGAATATATAGTATAAGACTAGGTTAATTGGCGTGCACGTGTTTTCTTCTCTACTTCTCTTCTATTTTCGTTTATGTAACTGCTCCGTGAGAACTGTCCCACATGGACAAATGATACTCTCGTAAGAAGTCTAGGGTATCACTATTCATAACCAGTGTGTCTATGTGGGACTATTCTCTTCTGCTTAGATGATTTTTCTTATACTTATTCCAATACCGATAAATCACAACAACAACAAAAATGAAGAGATAAGCATATAGAATTTACCCAAGTCCCCTTGTTTAGCGGCAATATGAAATGCATCATAACCGTTCCTAGCTCTGATACTGGCGGAGACAATGTCATAGTGCTTGACCATCTCCTCAACCACATCAACATAACCATATTCAGCAGCTACATACAAAGCAGTTTCTCCGGATTGGTTTAGTTTCTCTAATAACTCCTTCAAATCTTCTTCTCCAGTATTAGAGAAGATTATCTTCATTTCATCTAGGTTTCCTGCTCGAGCTGCAGAATGTAAAGGAGTATCCCCACGTTTCCCCGTTAATTGTTTTGTCATTTTCTTCCGACGGAAGCTTTGTTGCCTTGTCGGCACTTCCATCTTTGGTACAATTTCAGGAAAACCTTCCCCCTCAGACATTTTGAAGTTATTTAGCACAAAATTCTTGTTCCATGAACAACCAAACTCAAATTTGCATGAACAATTACTTGATCAAATCACTGATTTTATGATTTCTAAATCTAGTGCTTATTGATAGAATCAATTATCTTCTTCACCCCATTAATGACCTGTTCAAAACCCCTTTGTATATTATCATCTTCATCAAAGGAAAATAGCTAAACATAATCAACTCAAAAAAGGGTTTTAGGTTTTGTTCTTATGATTATAATCCAAAAAAAACCCATGGATTTAGAAGAATGGGAATTTTAATTTCAAAGGGTAACATAACAACATTAGATTATAAGTTATAACAATCCAATACAAATATTGAAATGGAAGAAAGAAACATAATTTCTTACATGGGTTTGAAGAACAGAGCTTCTCATGACCTCTTCTCCATCTAACAAAAGCTTATAACAACCAGTTCAAAAATAACCCTTTAACAAAAAATCAGGATGTCATTAACCAAACCTAAGATCAAATTTCTTCCTATCTGTCATTCTTTTACAAAGAGAAAAAAAAATCACAAGTAGAAGAAAGAAAAAGGAAAACCCAGATTGAGCTTTGAAAAACTGATGAAAATCAGATCGATCCTTTTAAAAAGTTTATAAAATTAAACAAGAGCAGGACGTTTTATATCCTTTTACAGTTAATAAGACATATTTATGGTGTGAAATGGAGCAATTTTGGATTGGTGGACCTATATATCATTATGATCAAATAAATATCAACCGTAGATTTTCTTGCTATTTACTAATTAGATGGTATACGTTGGAAGTGTGGCAGAAATCTAGAGATGGCTGCTGAAATCCAACGGATAGCGTCATGGTTGAGGTTGAAACAGGTATTAGATATTTTTTACTTTGACTACTACACTGGCGGGGTCAAACCCATAAAGCTTTGGGGTCCATGGCACTAAGACCATTTTATTGTATTTTTCTGCTGAAGCGTCTATGGGTGCCTCCTTAAATTGTTGTAGGGACAGGTTTTTGCATTAGGTGCCTCCAAGCGCCCCTCTTCTCCTTGACCAGTTGGCCTTAAGTTTTTTTTCCCAACTTTCCCTAACTCTTCTCTCTCTGTAGGGCACCGAGCGATTTCCTACAACAATAGCAAGTTCTTCCTTCTCTTCACTCGAATTGCATAGGCAAAATCCTTGTTAGGTGTTTAACTTCTTCTCTTATTCACTAATTCTTGCATGAGATCCTTCTAATTTGGTGTTCGAAAGACTTGAAGGAACTTCATCTATCTGCTAAGGTAACACTTAAGAATCTTGCTCGTTTTTAATGTTTTTCGTTGTAATGTGGTAATGGTAGTTATTATGATGAATTTTTGGTTAATTCGATTGATTATATAATAGTTTTACTTAGCTTTTGAAAGAGAACCCAGTCCGATGAACTTCTGTTACCTATCGGACTCGTACCAGTCCAAACCCATGCGAACGAGACAATCCGTATTCATTCAAACATAATTTTTTCTTCCTCTCATTTTCTCTCTCTCCTCTTTCTCTCTCTCTAAACCCTCGGACGAAGGGTTTCCTTTCGCCGGAGGTCTGGTTCAAACAGACCTTCAAAGGTCTGTTCAGCAGACCTTCAAAGGTTTTTTCGACATACCTACAAAGGTCTTTTCGAACCAAGACCGGTGAAGGGGAATCCCTTCGCCAGAGGGTTTAGAGAGGGGGATAGAAAGAGAAAATGAGAGGAAGAAGATAAGAGGAAGAAGATGAGAGAGGAAAAAAAGTTTTTTCTTTTATGTTTGCAGGTCGCCGACCGAAAAATTGACCGGTCGGCGACCTTCACCAGTGAAGAGGATGAGGTGGAAGAGAGAGGTGATGAGATGGAGGAGACAGAGGTGATAACTAGTTAACAGACATATAACGGTAACTAAAAAAGGAGGTCATCTAAGTATTTTCGACAAAGTAGGGGGCTACGCAGGAAGCTGGTCATAAAGTTGGGGGCTATTTGAGAAATAACCTTAATAATATAACAATTCACGACACAATTTATTATGTAATCTAATTAACTGATTTATACAGTATTAATTTAATTTGGAATTTTTGGGCTTATAGCCCAAAAAACGGGTCCTAATAGCAGATATAGTCCTCTCTAATCCTATAAAGGGTTTCAAAACAAAAAAAATAATATAAATGGATATCTAGTTCATTTGGTCTCATATAGAGAGAAAACACAAATCCCTAGATTACATCTTAATTTATAATACCTATACTAACCTTCTTTGCATATAAATCTGATTTACATTCTAAAATCCAAAATATCTTTTTTCCATTTTTATCTCCACATTCTCTCTCCAATCACGTTTAAATTCAAAGTAACCACTATCTTCAATATCTTTCAGAACTGCAATCTGAAAACTTTCTCTCTCTATAAAAACGAAAGTTCCAATAAACCTCCCTTAAACTCACCAGCAGCAGTACGAACCTCCATTGTTTCATCTTCATTACAACAGCAGTCTAAAAACCTCCATTGTTTATCAGGTTTTAAACTGTGAAACTCTTTGTTCAAACCATTAATAAGATCTAATATTGCTTCTCAGGTTAAAGAATCATATTCTCTCTATCCGATTTTTATATCATTTTTCATTAGACTTAGGTTTAAGCTTCTTGATTTTCTGATATTTCTTCACCTCAGATCTTTGGTTTCGTACAATTTTATGAACCAGGTGTTATTTCGTACCTTTATCATAACAGAATATACAATATAGGTAATTTACAGTAAATTTTTATACTTTCTAGTACATTACGCAAACATCTTCCGAACCATGTTTTTATAAGATTATGTAAAATACGCGTAATTTGTGATACATTATATATAATTTATAATAAGTTCTAAAATATCGTATAAGTGCACATAAATTATGTATTATTTATTTACCATTACGCGTACTTTTGACACAAAACAGTAGCCTTGTTAAGCTTACCAAACTACGCAAAACCTTCATATATTATCAAAATTTGACAAACATTCTCCCTCCGTCCCAAAAAGAATGACCTATTTTGAAAACCCAACTTATTAAGGGAACATCATTAATTGGTGTTTGACTTTTAAAAATAACATGGTTTTTCCAATTATATCCTCGTTAACAATTATAATTTACAATGAAAAAGTTGAACTTACCTTTAAATAAAGTTGTCATTAAATCTATAGTAGTGGGTATTACTGGAAATAGCGAAAAGTTTCTTTCTTTATTTTTAGAAATAGAACACTAAAATGGGACAAACCAAAATAGAAATTAGGTCATTCTTTTTGGGACTGAGGGAGTACATAATTTACAGAACTGTACATGTAGTTTATAATACAATATATGATTTTTTTTTAATGTATGTGTATTTATGTGTGTAGATTTGATATAGCAGATGAAATTTCAAACAGAATCATCAAATCAAAGTAAGTCACTAAAACCTGATGGCTCGGATAAAATATTTACTGAAGTTGGTCACTTGTTTCCTAGTGGTGCAAAAACATTTGGATATGCTTTTCGACAATATAGCGTAACTGTTGTTTGTCTTACTCAAGACTACAACTGGAGAGTACATGCATGAGCACCATTTTTGAACCAGAGAAGATTTCGTACGATTTTTTAGTAACAGAATGTAAACGATGTGTAATGTAAAAGAAATTATGTGTAATTTATTGAACAAGACCCACATACATTTGATAAATTACGTTATATACATGACAAATGATAGTTTACTCGTCATAAATAACACATAATTTACGTATTTGTTTCATAATTTGTATTCGATGTGTATTTATGTATAAGTAAAAACGAAAACAAATGTTGCTTTAATGTTCCCAAAAAAATATACTATTTCTAAATCTGAAAGTTAAGTGAGAGAAAGTTATATATATGTTTTGTATATTAACCCACAAATCACGCTAAATTGATCCCAGAAAATATACTATTTCCAAATTTGAAAGTTAAGTGAGAGAAAATTGATTTGAATCGAAAAAAAAATTTACATAGTAAAATAGAGAAAATTGATTTGGTTTCCAAATCTGTAAAGAAGAGAGAGAGAATTGATTTAGAAATATCCGGGGTGATGGCATTTTGTTTTGGTTGGGATTTTGGTTTCTGATTGATTCGGATAATAGGAAAGAGAAAATTTGATTTCCAAATCTGTTTAGAGGATAGAGAAATTATGATTTGTTTCAATCCATTTTTTTGCTAATAAATCCCCCAAATCTATCTTCCAAAACGTGCGAAATTTGAGCGTGGGACATTGACGGTTCTGTGTTTAGAAAGTGAGGGTTTTTATGTCCATAATGTAAGAGGACTAAATATATATATTTTGGGAAGATTGGATCATAAACCTTTTTTGAACATTATTTTGGTCTATATACCCATTGACCCAATAATTTGACAAGAGTATTAATATAAATATAGAAAGTAATTATATTCAAATGATTGGTCATGGTCTGTGATTGGTGATGGTGAAGAAGATAAAGATGAAGATGTGGATTTTAGAATGAAAGACCCTCCATTAAATTAATGACATAATTTAAACACGATAACTCCATAATACATTTTCCTAAAAATAATTTGAGTTCATTTAAGTTAAAATTTCAATTGTTTTGTAATGATTAAGTATTCTTTTTCAACCAACTTTGTTGTCTTTGTCTAGTCTCTCCCAAACCACCATACAACACTTCTACCACCACCCCCACCATCAAGATTACCAACCTCCACC
>BEHA01001156.1:8074-30291 GCA_002897215.1 Eschscholzia californica subsp. californica | reverse complement strand
CACTACCACTATACCTCCACTACTATGAGTACCACCATCTTTACTACACTTCCACGACCAAAACCATCACGACCACCGCAAGACCACAACCAACACTATTACCTTTCACACCACAAAAAAGAAAGAAGAATTTTGAAATATTTTCTTCTGGTAATTTTTCTTTTGGGAGAGTCAATCTAGAAGAGAGAAAAATTAACGTCACGTGACTTGATTGTGAAAGAAAGTTCTTTCTTTTTCTATTTTTTTTTATTTTTTCTTATTTAAAATAAAAAAGAGACGGACTAAGATATTGACTCACGAATTTCACCGAGTATCCCATTGAACTACTGAACCACCGCAAATTCGACTAAGGATCGACTAGGACTCACTTCGAACCCGTGCAAGAGTAACTCCATTAGATCCTGCGAGTCATACTACCTATTTATTAACACAAGTTTCACGTTTAAAACTGACATTAAGCGTACGGAAAACTAAGAAGTTTCGATATACGATTTTTTTTTGTGAAACACATGTAGGGCCACATTTTTGAAACTCGCTTCGGGACTCCGAAATATCAGGGCCGACCTTGACCAATGGCACCTTCGACCTAGCTTTAATCGTTCTCTTTCTCTCTCCAATTTCTTGACTACGATCGAGAGAGAAAAACTGAGTAAGAATCTTTTTGCCCTAGAATTTCTAAATCCAGATTTCTTTACATTTTGCTGTTTCACAACTTGAATCTACTACTTAGGGACGTTTAGAAGATTTTTGAAAGACATTATATCGATAAGCTCTTAAATTGAACTTTTTTTTTAATTCTTTTCTGAAGTTAATTTTGTTGTTTTGATATTAGTATTAGTTATATTCATGTTTCATAGCCTTGCTTAGGTTGTTTAGGTTAAGTTTGGGTGATTTTAGTAGGTTAAATTTTTAATTTCCATTTGCTCGTACCAGACCGATATTCCAAAAAAATTTCGGCATTACTCCACCGATTTGAGATGCAATAAGTGAACTGGGGCTACTAGAATTCAAATCAGTGACCAAGTCTTGTAAATATTTCAGATCAGTGCACGTAAGTGAGTTTCAATCCAAGTATCCTTACAAGCCCCAAAAAGTTCGTTGAAGAATATCGATAAAGGAATATCGATTTTGACTCTAGTAATATATTTTAACTCTAGTAACAGATATGGGGTCCTACCGATTTCATTAATAAAGTTCAGTTTGAGTCCACATATTTTTTTTTAGGAGAGAGATTGTCCCAAGTGACGTCAGCTAGGGTTTTTATCTTCTCTTCTTTTCATCTTCCACTACCAGCTAAACGGCGGCGCAACCATCAATCTTTTCCTTCTTAAAACCCTTCGAATCCCTCTTGATCTTCTCTAAACGTGCTTGAATCATCTCTCGGGAAACAACACAAACCATTAATTTCGTCATCTACCATCATTACACCTTCGATCCACTCACCTCATAACTGCGCACCCCAAACTCGGCATGCAATTAACGTAAGCAGAAAGGAATAAGATAGGAGGGAAGAATATCAACCAGCAATTCACTTTAATCCTTCCCGAGAACTGAAGAACACATGATTGGGTACAACTCACCTCGCATTTAAGGTAGACGAGCGCAGATCGTGCTTCGGAAAAATCGTATCACGACCATCAAAGACAACAATGGCAATTGGATTCAGGAGGCTTCTGAGATAGCTAATATTTTCTCTGATAATCTGCGCAGCATCTCCACTACTGTAGATCCTATTTTCTCTAACGAACTGCTCGATCTTTTTACTAACCAGATTACGGAAAACCAAAACTTCGTCCTTACTGGAGTTCCTACTGAGGCGGAAATTCATAAATCTGTCAAATCTCTTAAATCTGATGCAGCTCCTGGCCCGGATGGTTTCCCTCCGTTCTTTTACCAGTCTAACTGGAATACTGTGAAACCAGACATTATCAAGCTAGTCTCTGATTTTTTCACCCATAATCACCTGCCTGATAAAGTTAACCACACTCACATCTGCCTGATTCCCAAAACCAAAACCCCCCAATCTACTGCCGACTATCGTCCGATTAGTCTTCTCAATACCACTTACAAAATCATCACTAAAATCCTAGCAGACCGTATCAAGCTAGTCCTTCCTAACATTATTTCCCCGTTTCAAGCTGCTTATGTTCCTGGGCGTCAGATCACGGATAACATCATCATCAGTCAAGAGGTTGTTCATTCTTTCAAACTCAGTAAAGGTTCCAAAAGTTTTTTTGCTCTCAAACTCGATATGTCTAAAGCTTTTGACCGAGTCGAGTGGGATTTCTTAACCACTATCATGAGACAAATGGGTTTTAGCTCGAAGTGGATTAGCCTTATTCACACTTGTCTCTCGACTTCCACCATGGCGGCCTTTATTAATGGTCGTCCGGGACCCACCTTCAATGTTAGTAGAGGTATTAGGCAAGGAGACCCGCTTTCCCCCTTCCTGTTTATCCTGGCAATGGAAGGCTTGAGTCGCCTTCTGGAATCCACTAGTCTGCCTACTCCTTTTCAGGGTTTCCCCATCCCAGGTACTAGTATCAACCTTAAGCATCTTCTTTTTGCCGATGATTGTATTATTTTTGGGCAAAATTCCCTTGTCAACATCTCCGCGCTCCAGCACATTCTGGATCTTTTTTGTCAGGCGCCGGGGCAGATGATCAATTTCAACAAGTCAACCATCTTCTTTTCTAAAAACACCCATCCGAAATTCAAGCGGATTATTATTCGCAACTTTAAAGTGCACCAATCCTCGAATTTCGATAAATACCTCGGCACCCATCTTTTTATTGGAGCGAATAAAAGGAAAGTGTTCGCGTCCCTTACCACTCAAATCCAAAATAAACTCTCCAAATGGCATTCTTCTCTCCTCTCCCCTGCTGGCCGCTCTGTTGTGATTCACACAATAGCAGCGGCTGTTCCCCGATACCAAATGCAATGCTTCGCCATCCTCAAAGGTATAAGCAATAGCATTGAAGTTCTTCAAAGGGCTTTCTGGTGGGGAAAAACCCGTTCCATCCATACGATCAACTGGTCCGCTATCTGTCTCCCGAAAAACCTTGGTGGCCTTGGATTCCGTGTTCCGTATCTAGATAACCAAGCTTTTCTTAGTAAACTGATTTGGCGCCTTCTGAAAGAACCTAGCTCCCCGTGGGCAGATGTTTTTAGAGCAAAATACTTCACCAAAGATCATAAACCTAAAGTGGCAAAAAATCATCACTCGTGGCTCTGGAAATCCCTCTACAAGCAGGTAGATAAAGTGACTAAACTAACCTTTTGGGATATTAATAAAGGTACGAACATAAATATCTGGCATGATTATTGGATTCCTAACCACCCCCCACCCATTAGTAATATCAATAATAGTACTCTCACTGTTGTATCTCAGCTAATTAGTAATAATACGTGGAATATGACCACCTTATCTCAACGCTTTAACAGAAATATATGTAACTCTATTTTGAGTATTACTTTACAGGCACAGATGAAGGATGTACCCAGATGGTCTCTTACAAAATCAGGTAAATTCTCTATCAAATCGATGTACTACTATCTGCGAACCGAACACTATCCTTATGAACAAAAGGAATGGGTCTTCATCTGGACTATGCATATACAGCCTAAAATCAAACTATTCCTATGGAAATGTTGTACCAACAGCCTACCGGTAAGAGAGAAAATAGGTAAATACGTGGGCAATATTTTCAACTGTGTTTTTTGTCAGGCTCTCGAAACGATAAACCATATTTTACTTCATTGTGACTTGGCCAGGAGAATCTGGTTCCATTTTAATATTATCTCTATCAATATTACGAACCTTCTTGACTGGATTATATCCTGGAAGGACCTTGATGAACAAATTACTAGTCTTTTTGCTAACACACTTTGGCAGATTTGGAAAGCAAGATGCGATTCATGCTTCTCGCGTACCCAGATTGTTCCAATGAAAATCATTGACCTTATTCATTGTTCTACTTTTGTGTCAAATCCTCTAAACATCAACAAGAAGATTGTCAGAACTACTTCATGGTCGCCATCGAAACCGCCCTATATAAAGATTAATGTGGATGCCTCCTTTTTGACTGATCAGGAATTCGTAGGTATTGGTTGCATTATGTATGATGACAAAGCAAAATTCATAGCAGCAATGGCCTGCAACGTTCGTGGACAAAATGCGGAAGAAGGGGAGTGCTGGGCGATCATTAAAGCCTTCCAATGGGCTAGGAAAAAGAACATTTCGTATCTTCACATAGAGAGCGACAATAGCAATATGGTTCAGCACCTCAACAACGAGACCTCAGATATTTCCTGGCAAGCAAACAAATTGATAGACACGATACATCAGCTCGAAGCAAACTTCTGCAAAGTTATCTATACCCACATTCTCAGAGAAGGAAAGCATAAAGCGGACCAAATAGCCAAATGGAGTAGATTGCATGCGGGATCCTGGGTGTGGCTGTCGATATCCGATCTTCCAGAGTCCTTGTACCTTTGTTGCTCTTAGGTTTTGTTGTTAGACTGCTTTTATTTCAACAAAAAATAAGTACATTAAACAGAAACATTACAAGGTCACTGTACGAGAAAGACAAAAGGAAATTTCTAATGTCCTTAAGGGACCGACTAAGAAATAAAGTTAACAACAACGGGTAAACACAGAGAACATCACTCTTGTAATGCTGATGCAGCTATATTATGAGCCCTCCATGTTATATTCTCTGCGACAGTAAGATAATGTGATGTGGAAGCAAGCTGCTAAAGCACGTGTCTCTTCCAGATCTTCTGAGAGTTGCCAGGGGACCGTTGGATTCTCATCCTTGAGATACTCAATTAGAGTTTTAGCGTCAGACTCGAGTATAAATGAGACCAGACCCATCTCTTCGGCCAGAAAAAGCCCTAGCTTCACTCCTTGAATTTCGCCATGAAATGGAGATTTAGGAGCAAATCGTAAAGCTTTTAGATTGAATAATGGTTCCTGTTTCGTCTCTCGCTATTGCTGCCGCCGAAGCTCTATTTAGTCTATACGATCCGTCTGTGTTGATCTTTATCTGGTTACTTGGAGGGGGTAACCAAGCTCCAACCTGCATATCATTAGAATTCGAAGAGAAGGTGAGAGGTTCTGATACGTACTTAAGCTCATTCGTTGCCAACCACCAACATCTCCTGAGGTCGAGTTTATGGCCATTTATGATGTGGTTGTTGCTAGCCTTCCACCATTCCCAACGAAGGTAGGAGTATCTAAACCATAATTTATTAGCACTATCTCCTTTCTTCAGCAATATGGATAGGTTTGTCACTGGATTCGTCCCTAATTTTTGCAAATCTGAGTCTCTAGTGATCATGATCAATTCTCTGATGGACATTCTCCAAATAAGTGTTCTGTCGTTTCTAACTCACTAGTTTGACAGAGACGACAAGTCTGAGGTATGTGCGAGATTCTTCTACCAATGTTTGTCAGGGTTGCTTTTTCATTGTGCACCAACTTCCATATGAATAACTGAACTTTAGGAAAGATTGTGTTTTTCTGCCAAAAAAGTCTCCAAGGAAATTCATGAGCTGTTACAGACAAGATATGAAGAGTTTTTATCTGCTTGTAGTAAGACTTGGTAGAGAAATTTCCGTGCTCGATGGGTAACCATCTTAACTTGTCCTGAGTTGTTCTTTGGTGTAGCTTAATATCCAATCTAGCTTGAACTGTTTGGTCCTCAAAATGATTTCTAATTAGATCTTCATTCCATCTAGTTGGGTTTTCTAATATAAGGTCTGAGACCCAGAAAATGTTAGTTGGAAGAGGAGACCTAATGATAGGGATATGTCCATTGAGGGTAGGTTTCCAAGGATCACTGACAATCTTTATGCTTGATCCTTCTCCCACTTGCCAAACCACATTTGAGGATAAAACTGGTCTTGTTTTTAACATTGATCTCCACAAAAGAGAAGGGCCTTGCCTAACAGATGTTGTCAAAAAATTGTCATTGATAAAATATTTAGTTTTCAGAGGTCTTACCCAGATCGCATTTGGGGACACTAACATTTTCCACGTTAATTTAGCTAATAGAGCTTCATTGACTTCTTTGAGGGATCTGATTCCTAGACCTCCATTTTGTTTCGGACTACATATAATCTCCCAATTGATGAAGTGTATTTTATGATCTGATTGTGCATGTTCCCACCAAAAACTCCTGGAGGCTTGTTCTAACTCTTTGATAATTTGTAAAGGCAAAATCTGGAAACTGAATGGGTAAGTACAATAGCTATTAAGTATCGATTTAATTAATACCGTTCTTCCTTCCCGTGAAGTTAGCTTGACCTTCCAATCGGAGAGAGAGTTGTTATATTTCTCCGATAGTTAATGATGTGAATCTATTCTGTTTTCAGATTTCAAAATAAGGGCCCCCAGATTTTTAGCGTGCGAGTTCATGACTAGAGCTTGAAGGGAGGAGCTGAATTGATTCCTGATTAAAGGAAGCACCCCAGAGCTAAAGAAAATAGATGATTTGATGAAGTTAACACTCTGGCCTAAAAAGAAGAGTAGAGGTGCATTAACTCAAGGATAGAGTTAAAGTTTTGTGTAGTTTTATTACCAAATATGATCAAGTCGTCAGCGAAGAGGAGATGAGTTATACAAGGGCTTGACGGCTTGATCTTATAACCTATGAACTTATTCTGAGATTCGAAATAAGATATGAGAAGCGAGATCGCCTGAGAGGTGAAGATAAAGAGATAGGGTGATAGTGGGCACCCTTGTCTTAGACCCCTCGAGGCATAAAAATCTCCACATAAGGCCCAATTAATCTGGATATTAAACCTAAAGGTGGTAACACATGACAGAATTAAATTTAGCACATTGTCCCTAAAACCCGTAGCTCTAAGGACTTTCTCTAAGAAGTCCCAGCTTACTCTGTCGTAGGCTTTCGCCATGTCCATCTTCAGAGAAAAGTCCTATTCTAGGAGGCCAGTCCAAAAGGGTTGTCTATCAACCACCCTAGGAGGCCCATAAATACAAAATAAATCCCACGGATTAGGAGATAACACACTTTGTACAGTAGAGTGAGTAAGGTTTGAACTCGAGGTATGAACAGTAAGATTCAAATTATCATTCCAGATTAACAACAGACCCCCGCTACGACCAACAGAAGGTACGTGAATATGATTAACTAAATTAAATTTATTGAAAAACAAAGTAAAGACCATATATTAACTAGTCTGGTTTCTAATAAGAACACCAGATCAGGCCTAATAGATATTAGGAACTGTTTGGACTCCCTTTCGTATAATTCACTTGTTGTTTGGACTCCCTTTTTCCAGAGTTGCATTTTGGACTCTCTTTTGACGGAATCAAAAGGGAATATTTCTCAAAGGTTATACCTTAAGTAATTCCTAGATTACCCTTGTATAATTGATATTGCACTTAGGACTCCCTAGTTTATTTAACTCAGCAAGCCGATGGCTGTCACGTGTACGGAGATCAATGGTCCATTTCTATTTAACTCGGACCCGTTGGGCCAACCCTTACACGGGTTAGTGAGCTTGTCCATCTGGAACATTTCTATCACCATCATGAAGGTTCTTCACCATTTTCACCAGGTTCTTCACGAGTTTAGTGATGGCTGAAGAATGTAGATCAATGAAGAATCATAAGGTAATCTTCTGTCTGATGCAACCTCTCTCTCTGAATTTCATTTTTTTATCTGCCCTAAGAAATCAGTGAAGAATCTCTCTCTCTCATCTAAACGCATATTTATCTCAAACCGAGTTGGGATTTCTGTTAATCGGTAAAGAATCTTTCTTTCTCTCTCTCTAACTAATTGTTTTGATTTCTCTTAGGATAATGAAGTCTCTAGGGTTTATGAGTTGATTTCGATCATAGTAAGAGAAACTAGGGTTTTTTTACCTATTAATGTTTATATTTACTGAAGTTGAAAACGGCACTGGTACAACCTCACCATCACAACTTCGAGTGAGCTCCTCTAATGTGTTAATTTGTGACTTTTCATCGAATTAATTTTTGGGAAATTGAGATTGGTTGGTGTAAAAGCTAAAACTATGTTCACTTGATTGCTTCAATAGGTCAAAAACAGAAAGGATACACATACCCACTTCGGAAATCCTTCATTTAGCTCTGCTACTTCATTAGGAGATAGCATCTTATTGATAGTTGCCTTGTGTTCCCACTCTGTGTTGGAAGGCATAGCCATTGGAGTTGCAGAAACAGAAGATGATGCTTGGAAGGCGTTATGGACAATTAGCTTACACAAAGTGTTTGCTGCAATAGCAATGGGAATAGCTCTCTTACGTATGATCCCCGACCGACCACTTTTATCATGCGTACTTATGCTTTCGCATTTGCCATTTCGACCCCAATTGGAGTTGCAATTGGAATAATTATCGATGCTACAACAGGAGTCATAGCAGAGTGGATCTATGCTCCCAATGGGTATTCTTCTTATACTTTTTTTTCATGTCTTGCCCAAATTTCTTTAAGCTTGGAGTTCCTATACAAACATGTGCAAACCTTACATACCACTTTAACACAAGTTGCATACGAAACATTATCCAAAAAATATTCGATTGATCGTTTTTGACACTACAAAATTTGGCCTAATAGAGTTTTGGCTGAAAATTTGACCTATGGAGTTTTTACTATTTCACTGGTATTAGGATTTGGATTATAAACCGAGTCTAGCTCTAGCCCGGCAACTTAAATCATGTCTGGAATTCTCGAAGCACCATTATCGTTTGAAGTGTGGATTAATCCCTCGAAGTATTTGTAATTTTATATCTGCTATTTACTCCACAGGGATTGCTTGTGGGGTTTTCATCTATGTATCAATGAACCATTTGCTCTCCAAGGGGCATACACCACAAGGAATAGCTTCATTCAACACACAACATCACAAGTTCTTAGTTGTGGCTTTGGGTATTGGAGTTATTTCTGTAGTAATGATCTGGGACACATGAAGATTGGCGATCCTTGTCTGGTTTTTTATCTTCATCTTCTTCAATGTAAACTAAACTATCAATAGAAAGTCAATTTTGGAGTGTCATATAAGTTATATATCCTTAAACTAAAATGTCTATAAGAAAACTATAAGAAAATATTTGGATTATATAATAACAAATCAATGTATGTACAGGACTGAATGCTTCAAATCAAATGAGCATAACTACTCAAACTAACAAGTAAACATATTACCCGATAAAGCATCACTAGCAGCGATATACATCCCAACTAGGTTGACACCTATACCACTGCTACTATCATCTCCAAGGGTATACACGACAATATCTACAATTTCAAACATATTCCTTCTCAACTTCTCAGAGCGATTCAGCATTTGGTTTATGTAAATGGTATAACAACATCATTGAGGATTGCTTTGCAGGTCACTCGGGTGTCGAAAATTTTGCACTTGATAGTGCCATCTTCATCCTCAGTATCCAAATGCATACTTTCCGACTTCAAATTCACTACAATGTAGTTATCCCTCTTCTTGACTAAAGATTTCCCAAGCTGTATAACAAAAAATATAGTCGATTAGTCGATCGTATATAACAGAAGAATCAAATAATCATAAGAAATCAGTATACATGAATAAAAAAAATGAATACTGATTTGATATACTTACTTCTTTCATTAGCAGAGCATCAGTGAGAGCAATCTTCTTAGACTCTTTGTTTTGAGCAGACATCAAGTAGATTATATTAGCTGCTATTACTTCATCTCTACCATGAGGTACGAAGACGAGATCATACAAGTTGGTGACAACTTCAAAGCTCCTCACTTGAACTACACTTTAAGTTTCAAACTCCCTCACTTTAAAAACTCTCAATTGGAACTTGAAAAGACTTCATTGGAGAAGATTCTGGTGAAAGCTCGGGATGAAATAATATCACAGCATAACAAGAACAAGTCACTTGAAGATCAGGTGAAAGCTCCCACAAATGAAACTAAAGAGTCGAGAGATCAATGCTCAGAGATGAAACTTACTAATACCAACTTGCAAGAACAGATTGAAGAACAAAAAACAGAGTTTGAAAAAGTGAAAAGTACGGTAAATACATTACTTGAGGACTCAAACATAAAGAATAGTTCAGAAGAGAAGAGTAGTTAAAGATGATGAAGATGTTATGAGTATTGTGTAAAAGTGATTGAAATTGTATATAGTGAGATTACATAGATGAAATTTGCAGGACTGAAAAAGTAACAATAGTTTGAGTACTTGACCCGAAATTCGAACATAGTGAAGCATCTTTTGCTTGTATAGTTCACAGATTCTCCAAAGAATCGGATCTTAAGAAAAAGTAAACACGATTTCTTTTTCTTGTATAGGGTTGTAAGAAGCTACACAGAAGTAACCTCTCTGACTGTGAGATGTATGCTTCGTCCAAGCCATGTTAAATGTGCTTCCGTGCCATTCAGTTTTCACAAATAAAGGTTGGACTGTCACTCTCTCTGCTTCTAGTGCATTATATATATATATATATATACATATATAATCTTCTTTCTTTGATCATAACTCGATCAGGTGATTTGATATATACTGCTTGATATAAGAGGTTTGTATACAGAGCTAAAGCAAAAGCAGCATGGCCTATTGGATTTAACAAATTCACCTCAGAGGCATTGAGGGGTAGTACTGGTTCCTACCAGAAAGTCGATTTAGGGATCAAAATGGCAGAAGGCAATGAGGCTCTCATGACAGAAGAAATCTTTGAGAAAACAAAGGCAAAGTTCCAAAAGTATTCCCAATTTTGAAACCCTGAATATTTGATACCCACAATTGTAAGAAGTTCATAATATGTAGAAAGGTGAAAGCAAAAAAGAACTTACATCTTCTTCGAACAAGTTATACTCATCTCCAAATCAATTTCTGTAAAAAAAAACTCACAATTTGGACTCCAATGGATTTCTGCAAGAAAAAAGCTAACAATTTAAAAAAGAAGAATAAGAAGAACAAAAAGTTAGTGGAGAAGATGAATGTCGATTGAGAGGGAATAGAAGAATAAGAAGAACTCATGATTAGTTTCCTCCCAATCGATTATATCTGTAAGGTATAGAGAGAGAGTGGAAGAAGACTGATGTTTCGATTTTCTCTTTTGGTCGATAGGTTTTGCTTGTAGGGTCAGTTCGCGGGTCGACTAGTCAAGTTTAGTTAACATTAGGGTTAAAATAGGTTGGGTTAGGTTAATTTGAGGGTAAAATCGTATTTTCATTTGCTTAGGGTAAAATAGTATTTTCATCTCAAAAATTTGGTTGTGCTGTTATATTTAACTATTTTTTCGAAAAAGGGAGTCCAAATTGCAACTCTGGAAAAAAGGAGTCCAAACAGCAAATCGATTTTATGAAAGGGGGTCCAAACAGCAAATCTCCCTTTTTTCGACGGCATTGGGGTTGCCGGCACCCTTTTCTCTGGTCGGTCAGACATCATTTGAAACGCATTTATCTTGTTTTGACGCTTTCCCGATTGATCATTCACTTGATCTGATTCTTCCCCTTGAATCATTTGGTTGGACATCAACCCACTTCCACGAATCCGATTTGCAATCTCCATGAGGGTATCATTAACAGAGGGAGTATTTTTGCTCCTTTTGACCTGTGACAAGTTGGTTAGCAGTTCACCAAAATTGTTAGAAATAGATGAATTAATTGGAGGTTGTTCTTGAAAATTATGTTCGTTGGAGGATACTGATCCACTCCCAGCAAATGAAGTGAATTCCCTTCCCGATCCCTATTCTCTCATCTGATTTCAAGCATTGAGTGGAACTTTGAACGAGTCATTGTATTTGGGTACCATTGCCTTATGCACTAATTTCCTCTGTTCCTCCATCAAGTTATGCTTCAACAGATCTCCAAAAGCCAATAATATTGGACAAAATTTGGACGTATGGCCTATTATACCACAGAATACACAAAAGCGAGGTAGCTTTTCGATACGTATTTCTATTGCGATCAATTTCGTGTTCGACAATCGAAGGTAGACTCGTTGGGGTAAAGGTTTCTGGATGTTTTATTCAATTCGAATCCGCCCAAATACACTCCATTAGAAGCATCTTCCACCGTAGCAGGAACAAATGGGTAAATGGAAGCCGCAACTCGGTTAACTGTGGCACTGTTGAGATGACCAAGTGGGATATCATGAATTTGAGTCCAAAACCAGGTTTTGTCGAATTCGTGTTCACTTGGCCCCGAATCACTTCTACCTTTTTGAATCACAACTAGTTCATCTTGGATAACCCATGGTGAACTCTCCATTGCTAGGTCTAGTTCTGTCGCCGTCGTAAACTTGATGAGGAATACATTTTCTCTGATGTTCGTAAATTTGGACTTTCATTTCGGCTTAGCCTCACTAAAATAATTATGACAAAATTCGGTTAAAGCAGACCGAATATCTGTTAGTGTTTAACAATTTTTTTTTTCGTATAACAAAAAATACTTCTCAAACATGTAATAATGTGGTAGGGAATATTTGTATACGTCTTTAGGTATTGAATCATGTCCAGAAATCAATTTAGTAGAGCTCTTTGATGTCTCCCCAGTTTTTGTTGAACTTCCTTCATCCATGGTGGATTACAAAAAGAAGACATTTTTGGACCTAAAGTTTGGGGACAACAACATAATGATATGGTGCACTAACTCCGTGCGAGAGACCCTATCTGAAGGTCATTGACAACGTGTGACCGTGGTTATACTGATGTGAAGAAGAGAGTTTAGGGTGTTGAATTTTGGGTAGATTTATGGTTCAAGTTTTTAGTAAAATATAAAACAATAGAAAATAACTATTTGGGTAGAAAAACATTTGAAAATAACTAAAAAAACCCCAAGCTTTTAGTATTAGTTATGTTCTACCAAAATATTAAGATTACTTAGAGGTTAAGTGTAAAATAATATCAATAATTGTTATTCAGGTCATTTTATAATATTTTGATTACTAAAATACCCTTCCTTCAAAACTCACATTCTCTCTCAACAAACTAACAAATTTTGGGGTTTTTCCTCTTCTCCGAATCTTTTTCTTTTCCTTCTTCTTCTTCCTCGATTTCCTGTGCAAATTCATCAGCTTCACGAACCATTCGATCCATTTCTTTTTAGCTTAATCTACCTTTTTCGTTTGTGGTCGTATTGTTTTTCACTTGCTTTGTCTTCGGCTTTAACTGTTCAAAATACCATTGACATCTAATTCGAAAATCTGAGTTCCTCTTGGAGTTGGAGGAATCCCAGTTATCAAACTTTCTTATCTCTCATTAGTCTTCTGTGGGACTTATTTCACCATCAAAAAACTGATTAGAAATGGTTGTTTGTTGATCCTAGTAAGTGGTGAAAACTTGAGATTTCTTAGTTGGGATAAATTTTTGAAGAATCAAGATCAGATTTTGGCTTAGCCATTATGTTTTTAGTGATGGTTAGGGTTGAAGAGTTGTAAAGAGTTGAGATTTTGTTAGTTTTCTTTAAAGAGATACTACCAGAACTATTTTTGATGAATCTGGGATTTACTTTACCCATTCATTGTTTTGGTTGATTATTATCTGTTAATCTCATCAAATACCTCAGTGTTTTACTCATTTATTGTGTGCTAATAAGAAAACTTCATTATGTAGGGTGATTAATCACAAACAAGATCTTTAGTTGGTCTGTATGCAAAATGCAATCAATTTGATTCGGCAACCAAACTGTTCGATGAAATGACTGAAAGAGATGTAGCTTCTTGGAACAATATTATATCTTGTTATTATCAAAGTGGGAAGTCTAAGAAAGTATTGAAATTGTTTGACGAGATGAAGGTGGGTTCGAGCCTGATTCAGTAACATTTTTACGACTATTTTCTCTGCGTGTGCCAGACTTTCGAATTTGGAAAGAGGAAAAGAAATCCATGAAAATTTCATTCAGAAAAGATTCGAGTTGGATGGGTTTATTAGCTATGCTCTTGTCGATATGTATGGAAAACATGGGTGTTTGGAATGGCTAGAAAGGTTTTCGAGCAGGTTCCTAAAAAGGGTATTGTCTCTTGGAATTCGATGATCACGGGGTACGGTTTGAGAAAGTGACATTGATTCATATTTGGACCTTCTTCGGAGAATGAACAACGAAAAAGTTATACCCACTTCAACAACAATAAGTAGTTTCCTAATAGCTTGTTCTCGATCAGCTAGACTTAAAATAGGAAAATTCTTACATGGATACATTATAAGAAACGGAATTGATCTCGACACCTTCTTTGGTAGTTAAATTATCAATCTTTATTTCAAATGTTATAAGAAGCTTGTTACAGCAATGATGATCAATGTTATATAAAGTGATTTCTACCTCAAGTTAGTTTTTAGTATTTCATAAAAACCGACGCATTTAGTTCTCTATATATATTATCGATAATTATTGACTAAGACATACACTATGCAAACACATGTTTGCAACACAGATTGTTGCAAACAGTTTGCAGTTTACATTATGCAAACACATGTTTGCAGAATAGTTTGTCGCAAATCATGTTTGCAGTTTACACTATGCAAACACACGTTTGCATAGCAGATTTTTGCAAACACGTTTGCATAACAGATTTTTGCAAGCACGTTTGCGTAACAGATTTTTGCAAACACGTTTGCATAAAAATGTAGAGGAAAAAAACGCCGTTTTTTCTGGGTTTTTTTTTTTTAAAGAAAGTATTGAAAGTTGATGGGTTTTTCTAAATATATATTTTTTATAGAAATCCGACATGTCAAACAAAAGTTATATCGATTTAAAGTTTAAAGAAAAATAAAAGAATTTAGTTACACCAAGTGACAAAAAAGGGTATTATAGTATTTGCACACTTTTTGACCTGAATAATAATTTTCAAATGTTTTGTGCTTTTCTACTCATTTTCAATATTATTTTGACCTTTCTAGTAATTACCTCATAAAACAAATTGTCGGTGAAAAAAAAATTCTGGTAGTGGATTTTTATTCTCATAGAAAAAGAAGACCCCTACAACTAAATTTGGTCAAAGATAATGGATCTAAGTCAAAAGATTATGGAAGGACCTCTAACAAAAAGGAGATCTCAGAGCACCTAGAATGCAGAAGTAAAAAAAATCTAATTGACTTTTGGTTTTTAAAAAGTGACCATGAAAGTCATTAAAATTGCATTTGATACATCAAAGATGTGATAAACACGATAATTGCCGAATTAAGTCTTGAAACAAACGGGTCTAAAGACCAACTAAACTTCTGGTCTAAAGCCCAACGAAATAGACAGCCTAAAACCCATCTAACTACATCATTTATACCTTTAATAGCTTAAGTTCAATAAACCATGATTCCATCTCTTTTGGGAATCAATTTGGGAACTCCAGAATTTTGGAGTTTATGTCAACACCATCAACCACTTGGGCAACCAAGTGTTGACAACTCTAACTGACTTATGTGTCATATCTCAATTGAGATTCACTTTCTTATATGACCAAAGTGAGTGTCCTTAATTCAACTCTTTCTCTAATACAACACTCGAAGAAACTCTCATAGTTGCACATATCACACATATATTTAATAGGAAAGAGCAGTTGGGAGAGAAATAAGTTCTATTAATCCTAAAATTAAATTTCATGAGTATGACACTTAAGATACTTAAAGAGATCTCAAAATAGAGTAAGTCATTGAGATATCTTAAAATCAAATGCTTCCACATCGTCTTAAGGTCTCAATTGAGCTTGGCATTAGAGAGATTTTTTTTTTTCAAAAGTCATAGGTGACACTTAACATTTTAAGATTGAGTCTTGCATTGGATATGCTCTTATAACACCTCCCTTGACAAAACACAGTTAGCTGAGTAAAACTTAAAATACTCTATTTATTAACCTTACCTTGGTTCTTTTTTTTTTTTGTTGAAAATCAAAGAGGAGATGCTGGTTATACTTCTAAATATTTGGAATTCCTCTCTTTTGTCCTATATTGTTTTTTTTTTTTGAAGTTACCTATATTGTTTTCTCCAACAACAAGAAAACAATAGAGTGGGCAATTACGTAATCGTATCTGACCAGTCAAAGTCAGTGGTACACGGTATTTGGAAATGAAAGTTCACTCAAATGAAAACAAAAGAAGTCTTAAAAGAGTGCATAAGAGCAACTCCAGTGCGGGCCTGGCTGAGGCCAAAAGTTCAAATTTTTGGCCTCAGCCAGGCCCTCCAGTCATAGCCGGTTGGGGCAGAGCCCCAACCGACCACTTCAGTCGACCCTATCTTAGGGTCGACTGAAGTTCCCCAACATGACTATTGGGGAACCCCAACGGTCATGTTGGGGGTGATTCTAGCCGTTTGATCAAATCCAACGGCTAGATCTTCTCTTTTTTTTCTTTTTAAATTTTTTTACAAACTTTTATTAGTTTAAATATTTTTTTAAGCTCTACACTTTAACAATTAAAATACATTCCACCAACGTGTCGGTCTCCGTATAACTATCCGACTTCGAAAAAAAATTATTTCGAAAATAGTTCAAATACATGTTTCGCTCAAACATAAGATCGCACACGTTTTCCACACACCCACAAAAAAACCACACATGCGTTTCCCACATGCACAAATTTTCGGCCTCAAGAGAGGTTGAGGTTGGAGTTGAATTTTTGAGGCTGAGCTGAGGCTAAAAATTTTGGGTGAAAAAGTGGTTTTTTCGGGCTAAGACAAGCTGGGACTGGATTTGCTCTAAATATATAACATGGTGAATTTCACAATGGAATGCCAAAATAAACAAGAAATCTATTTTGTTGTGACACTCCAGAAGCAAAAAGACAAGCCATATCATTTTTTATGTTTCTATTCCAGATTTCTGTTTTAAATTAAAAAGAAAAAATATCATCTGATTGGACCGTTCAATTAAAAATGTCGAGAGAAGTTGGTCAAAACAATGGTGTTGAGGTTCAATTGCAGTTCAAATGGTAAATGCAATATGATATCTCATATCAAGTCCTCTAAGGGGCGCTCTAACCCAAGGCAGAAAAGACTAATTTCTCATAGGAGTTGCGAAAATTCAGAAGAAACTATAGGACTAAAATAATGCAACTAAAATGTTAATGAAAACAAAAGGGAATGTTATACCAAACACTTTTTTTTTGTTGAAATTATACCAAACACTTTCACCATACACTTACATAATAGTGACAAACATATCCAATTTTCCAATTTTGACTGTCAAGTAACTAAAATCTGGCATCTCTCTCTAGGGTTTAAGGGGAACTGTTTTTGAGGGTTTGAACAAGGGTGTGTGACCCTCGACCATAGATCATTTCAAAACTCTAAGTCTAAGGTTTTTCTTGAAACCCCAAACAGAGGAAGAGAGAAGGAGGAGAGAGAGAAAGCTTGGCTATTATTGTGGTCGATGAATTTAAGAGTGGTTGTGATCGGTAAAATCGCCAACAAAAACGAGAAAGAAGTTTATGTATGAATAACACTTGGTGATAGTAAATTCACCGAGTTCTTTTTTTTAGAGAAAAAGCAACAATTAAATTACAACAAATTGGAACTAGTAAGAAAGTCCGGAACGGAATTCCATATGTGCTTCTGATGGTGTCTTCTACCCCACTTTGCAAGAGAGTCTGCCTAGTTGTTATTTCTTCTTGGGATGTAGAAGAAAATGATGCTGGTAAATTTTTCCATGAGATTAAAGATTTCTTGTGTATGCTTGCCTGATTGCCATTGGATTGATCTGCTAAGGTCGTGGATATGATTGATGACATTGAGGTTATCGCTTTCAATATGCAAATGGGTGATTTGTAGCTCGATATCCCATTGAATTGACCACCAAATTGCTATACATTCGCATTCTTCTGCGCATTGCCCTCTGGTTGTGCCTGTCATGGCTGCTATGAAATTTGCGATGCAACCAATGCCTGCTAATTCGGTCAGACTTATGAACGAGGCATATACATTAATTTTGAGATATGATGTTGATGGGGGGGGGGGTTCCAGGAATGATAATGTTTTATGTGGGCCATGGTGCTCGCTTTCAGTAGTTTGGATGACGTTGCTTTGATTTTGTTTATTACCTGTGTTGGGGTTTCTATCTGCGTAGAGAAGCATTTCTCACATCTAACTTTCCATATAAACCACATAATTTTGTTTATTACATGTGGCGGTAAAGAAGTAAATTCATCGAGTTAAGGCAATGTTTCTGAATAGTAGAATCTATGTGTGTTACAAAATTTCCGGAATCAAAATAGCTATACTTTTCTCGGAAAAAAAAATTCTAAAGGCACTCTCGTCATTGCTAAAGACCCTGACCCAAGTCTTATTCGTAAAAGCAATGGCAGAATAACTTGAGCCTCTTCTCCCTAGTTTGTACACTTCGAATTAACCAAACTCTAGGTACGTTTAGAGTGAAGTAAGCATACATCAGTGACATTCAACAGTAAACTATCGAAAGTTGATCTTCCCCATCTGCAACCCTGCTGCACGCATCCATGTAAGAAATCTAAAGATAAAATGAGTTGAACGAACCCCATTTTGCCTACCACAAACACATAACTTATATATATTAACATGCATGAGTTCAACTTTTTAGCTTTTATTTTTTCTATTCACAATGGTGCATGTAGATGTAGTGTACACAAGGGTGTATTAGTATCAATATTGGATTTTTATCAACATTGGGCAAAATTATGTTAAATCAGAAATATATTCTTTGTATGTTTACTCATTATGATATATTACCTTATTAAATTTTGATCGAACTCTAAAAATTTGGAAAGGAAACAAATTTTAATTCTCAATGATTGAAGATTGAAAAAGATTCATTCATCCATTTATAGATTTTTTTTCTTGAAAATTTATTCCTTTGGAGAGTGTAGATGGTGAATGGTTTGTATTATACAGGGAGATAATCAATTAAAAGCTATTTAGAAAAATAACGTACTTTAACCAATGTCTATTATTGTGCCACAAAGGTAACTTATGTTGTTCCCTACACACTCCTTACACTCCCGTCTCATTCTCCTTACACTATGGGCCTTCTTTATTCCACCCCTTGAGTTTACACCCCCAAAATCTTTATTCTTGTAATGATAACTTATCAGGTCATTGACCCCCAGTTATTAAGCGATATTAGGACTACACCGTCAAAATGAAAATATGTATGGCGTTGACCCCCATTCTCGATTTTTCTGTTAAATATCAGTTAAGTAGTTTGCATGTAAACCACACGTGTGACTAATGACAAAAATACCCTTCATGAAATATTTAGGTTATTTAGACATTGAGCTCTAGTTATTTAGCAATTTTAGGACTAAACCCTCAAAATAAAAATATGTCTAGGATTGACTCTCGTTCTTGATTTTTCCGTCAAAAATCAGTAAACTGAGTGTTTTCTGACCACATGCTTAAGTTTTTTGTATTATAAGTAGCAGGTCTAAGACTAACTGAGGACTAGACTTTGTATCTAACAATTATATATCTGAGACCTATTCTAATGTCTTTAATCAAACAGACTTAGTACGTGGATGACCAGATAATGGGGTATCCTTTTTTTATATGTTTTATCATCGTTAATCTATCTAATATATCTAGCCAGATGGGTCGAACACGTCTCGGACTTCGGATAACGTATTTTCCTTACTATTTATGGCGTATTTGGATCGGGCTCTCGGGCTAACTTTGAGTTCATAGACCAATCATAAAAACTATCTCTGAAAACCTATGGAAATAAGAGAAATGAGAAAACGCAATGAACTATTTAATTGGTAATTGACGAAAAAATCGAGAAGGAGAGTTAACCATTAGCATTTTTTTGTTTGGGGGTGTAGTCATAATATTAGTAAATAGTTTGGGGTCAATGTCTAAATAACCTAAATATTCAGTGAAGGGTATTTTTGTCATAAGTCACACATGTGGTTGGCACGCGAACCACTTAACTGATATACCTTCAATGCACCTTTTTCGAGTTTCAGCTCACCTAGCTTCACTGTTCGACCTTGATTCTCTTATAAGGGCACATACAAAGGAGAGGAACCTTGCCTAACAGGTGTAGTCCAAAAATTGTCATTGATAAAATATTTAGATTTGAGAAGTCTTACCCATATCGCATTTGGGGACACTAACATTCTCCACGTTAATTTAGCTAATAGAGCTTCATATACTTCTTTGAGGGATCTGATTCCTAGACCTCCATTTTGTTTCACACTACATATAATCTCCCAATTGATGAAGTGTATTTTATGATCTGACTGTGCATGTCCCCACCAAAAACTCTTAGAGGCTTGTTCCAACTCTTTGATAATCTGTAAAGGCAAAATCTGGAAACTGAATGGGTAAGTACAATATCTATTTAAGTACCGATTTAATTAATACCGTTCTTCCTGCCTGTGAAGTTAGTTTGCCCTTCCAATCGGAGAGGGAGTTGTTATATTTCTCTGATAGCCAATGATGTGAATCTATTCTGTTTCCAGGTTTCAAAATAAGGGCCCCCAGATATTTAGCATGGGAGTTCATGACTGGAGCTTAAAGGGAGGAGCTGAATTGATTCCTGATTAAAGGAGGCACCCCGGAGCTAAAGAAAATAGATGATTTGCTGAAGTTAACACTCTGGCTTGAAAAAGAAGAGTAGAGGTGCACTAACTCAAGGATAGAGTTCAAGTTTTGTGTAGTTGCATTACCAAATATGATCAAGTCGTCAGCGAAGAGGAGATGAGTTATACAAGGGCTTAACGGCTTGATTTTATAACCGACGAACTTATTCTGAGATTTGAAATAAGATATGAGAAGCGAGATCGCCTGAGAGGTCAAGATAAAGAGATAGGGTGATAGTGGGCACCCTTGTCTTAGACCCCTCGAGGTATAGAAATCCCCACATAAGGCCCCATTAGTCTGGATATTAAACCTGGAGGTGGTAACACAGACATAATTAAATTTAGCACATTGTCCCTAAAACCCGTAACTCTAAGGCTTTCTCTAAGAAGTCCCAGCTTACTCTGTCGTAGGATTTCGCCATGTCCATCTTCAGAGCAAGAGTCCCATTCTTAGCTTTAGATTTATACATGGAGTGGGTAAGTTCTTGGGCTATTACTATATTATCTATAATCTAACGGCCTGGGACAAAAGCGTTTTGGGTCCAAGAAATACTATCTTCAAGATACGGTCTAATCCTGTTCGCAAAGAGTTTCGTGATGAATTTGTAAATAGAGTTGCAAATAGAAATTGGACGAAAATCAAAAGCGATACTCGGATTCTGAACTTTAGGCATTAAAGCTATGGTAGTAAGATTAAGAGAAGGATCGATACAACCTAATGTGAAAGCCTGATGGATGTAAGAACGAAGCTCCTCTCCCACTGAGTCCCAATGATGTTGGTAGAAATAACATGGGAGTCCATCTGGACCCGGGCTTTTGATTGAATCCATATCAAAAACCACAACTTTAATTTCTTCTGTAGTTGGAATCCTAGAGATGTCGGTATGAGCTTCGTCTAAGAGTATCTTGTAAGCATTTAAAATCTCTATTGGAGGTTGAATTGTAGGTTCTGCCTCAAACAAATTCTGAAAGTAATTGATGAATTCTTCGGAGATCTCCTCTTGGCTAGTAGTATAGGACCCTGATCGTAGATTAAGACCATTAATTTTATTTTTCTGTCTTCTCTGGGACATGGCCGAATGAAACGCCTTAGTATTACGGTCGCCATTTTTCACCCAATTAGATTTGGCTCTTTGTTCTGCTTTGGATCTTTGTATTTCTTCGAGATAGATAATATCTTCTTGTATGTTACTTTCGATTACTAGAGTAGTCTTAGAAGGTTCAATAGCCTGAAGATCTACTAGTCTCTTTCAGAGAATTTTAAGTCTTATTTCTCATTACCCCAAAAGCCTGAGAGCTCCACATTTGAAGAGAGTTTTTAACTGTTTGGACCTTTTGGTAAAAGTTTTCTGATGAACTCTCCCATTCTGTTTGAAATTTGGAATTGTATTCTCTGTGCTTCGACCAATAGACTTCATATTTAGAGATGGTGCTAAGTACCTGTCCTTGCGTTTTTAATTTTAGAAGGATAGGAGCATGACCGCTATGATATAGAGGAAGATGGAAAACCCCTGCTTCAGAAAATTCAATTATCCAACTTGGAGAACAAAGAACTTTGTCCAGCCTCTCACGAGTAAGATGGTGGATGGCTTTCGAATTGGTCCAATTAAACCCCGGTCCATTGTGGCCGAGATTTAGTAGATTAGCCTTTCGCATGAACTTCTGAAATTGAGACATAAAAGGTATATTAGTAG
>BEHA01001153.1:371733-385867 GCA_002897215.1 Eschscholzia californica subsp. californica | reverse complement strand
AGTACCAATCTGTTTTCCAATTCTATTTTCGTTCCAGCATTCTAATTAAAAAGTTCAATATCTTGCCAGATACCTTCTACAAGAAACTAGTGAATCACAACGTCGATAACTATACACTACTGATAGATTAATCAAGCAAGTTTAACACACACTAAGAATTTTGAAGATGAAAGATGGAGACCACAAACATTAGCATATGAACCGTTATACCTCTAGAGGAATTTCTCGATAGTGGCTGTTAATGTAGTTTTTGGAACAGCGCCGATGATCGCATCTTTCTTCTCCCCGTTTTTGAAGATAATGATAGTTGGTATACTCCGGATTCCATACTCTGTAGCAATTGTTGGGCTTTCATCTGTGTTCAGATTATAGCATTTCAATTTACCTGTAAACTCTTTCGAGAGTTCTCCTACGACTGGATGGATCATGCGGCAAGGCCCACACCAAGGGGCCCAGAACTCAACCAGCACAGGTAGATCACTGTCAAGGACTTCAGTCTTCCATGATGAATCGGTGACCGAAGGTACTGCAGATACATGAACCAGATAGATTTTATCAGTAAATTCGTTTAATTATGGTACTGGCTTAACCTGTATTTATCATGATTTCTTGCCACATAAGTAAATTTGAGGTAAGCAAGTCTTTCAGCGACCATGTATCATAAAATGTATGGATGAGGTGAACTGCACACATGACAATAGATGGGCTTGTAAGGGCCTGGGTCGCTACATCTGACAGTTCACGCTTGCGCTGAAAGTCGAGGACCAGGAAATGCCCAATGGTTTCCATATTCATGATTCGTCTTCATTACAACAGTTGAAAGCGTAAGAAAGAACACCAAAGGTTGAGTTTCATCAACTTTTCCCTTTTCCATCGACAATAACTTGTTTTAAGATTTTCTAAGACCAGAAGCTCAGAAGGAATATTCACATTCTACATATCAAGTATACTTGAAACTTGACATAAAATCAATCATATGCATGAAAAAGATCCAGTATGCCATGTTGAAAATGTAGAACAACAACCACGTAATAGGATTGTGATGTCAGGCTAAAGATGCAGAAAAGTTTAATTAAGATATTTGATCCATACAACAAATTCTTACTGAATAATTAAGATCATAGAACTGTACTCTTGAGATAGAGTTAATGATATATAAGATGTTCTCTAGGAAGGAGTACAAGAGATAATAGTCTTTGAATGTTAGTGACACTGGTAAGTGGTACGAGTCGTGTAACTGGGTACTAAAATGTTCACCACCTCTTGGTGTTGTGGTTGGGCACTCACTCTGCAACACAGAGGTCTCAGGTTCGATCCGATGGAAGTGCAGATTTATTGAACTTGGGTGTAAATAAAGTAAAGGAAGATTAGATGGCCTTTAGGCCCCCTTAGGTTGGCCTTTAAGGCTGGATGTATATGGCTGTTAGGGCTCAAACCAAGCAGTTATAATGCTTATTCAATTCATGAATCTCGATGTATCTTTGTATTATCTCTTCATAATGTATCAATGCCCTGTAATGATGACTCTTGTAGTCCATTCCAAAAAAATCTAGTACTGAAATGGTGGCAGCTGACAATGAGGCAGCAATGAGCAATCGACATAATTTGAAAATTAAGTCAATCTCTATATAATTGAAACTTCTGCTCTAGGCAATTGGTATAGTCGATCGAAGGAAGTCAACTAAGAAAGTGCTCTTACTAGATCAAGTCAATATCAAGTCTTTAGTTTGAAAAGGATCTAAAATTTTACCTCTGAACTAGATCAATTGCCATAATCAGAGCAAGTTGATTCACTAAGCTTCTAGGGCATTTCAAACTGTGGATTTAAGAGGAGGAACAGCTCAATTACCATCAAGTTATACCAGTAGCTATTAAGAATTTCAGATTTATTACTACCCAATATCACTTCCTTGAAGTTCATTTCATCCTAATATCTCAAATGCAGATTCACTAATCATCTCCCAAGGAAACAAAAAAATCAGTCCTATTTCCCTAACTCTTTTATGATCTACAGAAAACATAGGTTATATTTAGAACAAATAGAACGTAGAAATGAAATGCAAATCACAGAGGATAAGTAAGTGAATCAATAAAAACCCTAACCTTGAAGAGCAGTTTCCTGAGCTTCACATACAATTCCTTGCCGACGAATTACTGAATGATTTCTGAATCCAACTGATGATGCTAAAGTGCGCTTTGGAGATTGAATCTTCAACCCTTTGAATCCAGGAAAAGAACTAGTACTTTTTCTGCTACCGTAAGAAGCAGAAATCGACGACGACGATATGACTGGTACAGAAGGATTTGTTAAAAGGGGAGAAGAGCGAGGAACAGTAATTGATTCGATTAGAGCAGCCATATTTCTTAATCTGTAACTTGGATGTGTATAGAGTGAGAGCTGAGAAGGATTTGTCTTAGAAGAGTTTGGAGAGAGACAATGGAAACCCTAATTATTGGATTTAGGAGAGAGAGATATAATAGAACCCCTAATTATTGGATTTAGCAGAGAGAAGAGAGATCTGATTGGTATTTGTTTGTTTTTTTCCTTGGAAAAGATAAAAGAAGGGATAAAAGATAGATATGCCATATGGGGGGCAAATAGATGGAGGACATTTTCGGCATGTGAGTCTCTACTACACGTTTCTTGTGTGGAGGGTTTCATGTGTCCCTCTTCTCTATCAAAGTTTTATAGGGTTTGGTGACCAAGTATGGTCACAAGACAAATTTGTTTTTTTTTTTGATAATACGAGGTAAATACCTCAATTTATTCGCTACTCGAGCAATACTGAAATGTTGACAATATCAATCGCCAGCTGGGTTACAATGCAACTAGGAGACTGATAGGTCTCCATAGTTTCAGTCATGTTCAAATTAAATGCATACTTTGCGAGAATGTGCGCTACTTGATTCGCTTCACGATTACAATAATTAAACGAAAAGTTTTGTAACTTTAAACTTCTCATCTTGATCTCCATAATAAGAGGTCGGATTTTCCAAGGAGCCACTTCAATGTTGTCTGACTAAGCGTTAATTACCCTCTTTATTCATTTAACTTTATGGTGTTATGTGTTATCACTCTATTTCTACTATTTCTGTCAAAACTATTTCAAATGTTAGGGTTAAGATACAAATTCTTCATCAGACTTATATGAACATTCCCCAACACATAGTTATATGTCTGATGAACAGATGAAGAATTGTTAGTTGAAAAAGAAAAAACTGGAGCACCGCCTGAATTCGATTTGGTTCCACTCATTTTGCTAAAGTATTTCGATTGCATCATACCAAATGGTGGGGTCGAGTCGAATTACGTGGATAAAATCTAGCTAGCAGATTTCAACAAAATTTACTTGAATCAGAAAGTAAAAGAAAAATGAACCTCACTTAAAAATGATTCAACGTAGGGGACATAAAGATTATTACTCTGAAAACAAATTCTCTAATGGGATTTATGCTTTTTGTATACTTCGGAGGCATATATATTTTTTAACCCAAAAATTAACTTGATTAAACATTGACCCCTAATCTCATTTCGAATTATCTTTAGAAATTACTATCTATGATATTAATAAAAAAAAATAGGGTCCGTGCATTAAGAGAATGTTGAAACAAAAATAAAAATAAAATATTAATATGTTATTGAATCATAACCACATCATATATTTTTTAAAATCAAATATGAACAAACACAGATTAAATCGTTTGTTTCTAAAATCAGACCTAGAACAAAAAAGTAAGATCCGTAAAAATTATTCATCGGTATGTTCTTGAATCAGATTTGTAAAGAACCAGTCGCTTAATTTTGAAATCATCTATCTATTTAGACTTTCGTCTTCTTATTTACATACAGAGATTAAATTCAATAATTCATATTCATAGCTTCACAAGAATCTGTCAATACTCAACTTTCATCGAAGATCTTCAACAAAACTTGGTTTAACATAAGTTGTTCTACATAAAACTTGTGAAAATCTAGGGTTTCGAAGAGGAAGGATAACTGACATTAGGGATTCAAGCGAGTGCTTATACGGCCAAATATAAAGGACTGGTCAAAGCCCAAATGATAGTCAAGATATAAAACCCAGAAGCCTAGTTCAGATTCAGTCTTCATAATCTGCTAGAGGCTGGCACCTGAGATAACAAACAAATGTTAGTCCGTAACTACCTTTAGGATTTCTGTTATCATAACAAAATTCTATTTTTCCTCTCTCTCTCTGGATATAACTATATCTTTCTCTTTACTTCTATAAAAGGAGAATTGTAATATGATCGAGTGTTAAATTGAAATAAAATAAAGTTCTATTGAAAGCTTACAAAACTTGATTGACACAATAAAAATGACAAAAGGTTCGAGAAGGACAAAGCTTTTCAGTGACGATGAGAAACAACGAAGTCTTCTTTTTAGTTGCTATAAACGCACAGAGAGAAAGTAACGATGTAGAAAAATGGTTTAGTTGGAGTGGAATGAAATAAAACAATAACTTTATATGTCTTTTGGATTTTTTTTTGAAAGGTATGTCTTTTAGGTATCAGGAGAAAAAGTTGTCAAGGTACATATGTAAATATTTCAGATCTTAATGACATAAAATAATGTTAACAAAGGAAAATAATGACATATAGAAGAGATTATTTTAGGCCGCGGCTTTAGGGAATAAAGAAAACTCTCCGGGGAATAAAGACTTAGTCGCAGCCTTAGAGAATAAAGAAAACTCTCCGGGGAATAGACTTAGTCAATCATATTGACTTAAGAGACATACTTATTATTTAGCCCAAAACTTAACTAGATTAAATTTCACCTCCTAATCTTCATCTTCTCATCTCCTTCACCACCATAACTTCGGATCACCACCATCATTTTCGACCACCACCGTTCCAATCACCGACCACCACTGCCCCCTCTTCTCTTTCCTCTCTTCTTATTTCTCCTCTCTATCTCTCCTGCTAGTTTTGTCTATGTATATCTTTCTCTCTCTCATGCCATTTGCTAGCTCTTCTAAACATTCTATATCTCTCCTGCTAATAACAAATCAAACTATGGCGATCTTCACATATGATAACAAAAAGGAAAGCTCACCTTTAATAGGGAAAATATGAAGATGTCAAGATGAGGCGCCATAATATTATTAGGGTTAATAAGAGCAGTTTCAGTATCTCCAGCCCATATCTCTAGATTGATCTCAATCACATGCTTAAAAACCTTCAAGAAAAACACTCAACTTTCAGATTAATAAACCTAATCTATCGAAACCACTGTGAAAAAGAAATATAAGAAACAATCTCGAACTAAGAAAAATCATCAAATCATGATGTAAGAAATTAATAACAGAAGCTTATTCCCCAACATTGACTAAGTAGATGACGAGCAAGTTCAGATCAGAAAGAAAAGAAACGGAAATAGTTTCTAATTTTCATTAATAGAAACTTCGTCTCTAAGAAACCTCTCTTTCAACTTTTCCATTTTCTTCTGAGATTTCTTTCTCTCGCCCTTATCCGCCATGTCCGGGAAGAAAAAAAAATGATAAACTGTGAGGCGTAAATAGTGAAACAGAGAGGGAGATGAAGGACTATCTCCAACCAAACAGGCAAACAATATTTTACACTGAGATGAAGGGAAGGAGACAGAAAGAGAATGAGCGGTAGAGAGTGAGATGCAAAGCGAGAGAGAGACGAGAGAGAGGGAGCATCAATGAATTAACATTGAGGAGAAGAAGTGATGCAGGGGCACCCGGCGTGGACGCTTTTGCCGTGGCCCTAACGGCCACGTAGGCCAACCGGCCATATTGATTAGTTTAGGAAGTCCCAAATTTAGTATGATTCATAAAGAATCTAGGTTTAGGAAATTATATTGTTTTAGTATTTCCAATAATTGGAAATGTCCAGATTTGAGTCTATCTATTTAGGAAGTTGCAGTCTTTTAATTATTTAGGAAAGTCTAGTTCGAGTCTATCTAGGAAAGTATGTTATCCTATAAAAGGAGTTCCGGTCTGTCTTTTAATTTGAAGTTGAAGAGAAAATCCCTTTGAGTTTAATAAAGTTTATCAGTTTTAGAGTTATTTTAATCTTTCTTTTATTGTTCTTCGTTATTTTATCGTATTCTTTATTTCCGCTGCGTTCTACATCATGTGGTATTCAGAGCCACCAAAGTTTTTGGCTAATGATTCTGGAAATTTTTTTCCAGACCAGTTAAATCAGTTTCAATCGTATTCTATTCGTCAAGAAGAGTATATTCAATCAGATTATACTCATGAAGGAATAACAAATCGATCCTTATGCGCATCATGTTTGCATGCGAATAGAGATTCGTACAATTATCATTGGAATCCGGGAGAAACCGTACGAGAAAACCCATCACAACCTCCATCTTCTTATTATCCGACATCAACCGCAACACCACCACCACCTCCATACTCTTATTATTCACCATCGTATTCACCACCTTTACCATCTTCCGCACCTCTACCTTCTTATTATCCGACAACAACAGCAACACCACCACCACCACCACCACCACCTCCGTACTCTAATTATACACCACCGTCGTATTCACTACCGTGTTCAACACCTATAATAACAACTTCACCACCACCACAACCGTCTCCATTTTTTTCAGAAACGCTTCAATCGAACTATTATCCACCACAATCGTGTCCTTGGCAATACCAACCTTCACCACCACCACCAGTGTGTTATTCACCATCACCTCCATCTCTTTCTTCTCTTTCCTATTCACCACCACAAACACCACAACCGTCTTTTTCCGAAACAATTCAACCGCTAATATCCAATTTGACTAAGATTCAACATATGTGTGACGACATCAAAACGATAATACGTCAACCATCTTCCTCGACTACTATACGGTTCCATCAGGAAAAAAAAAAGAAGAGTATGAAGAAATTGAGAAAGAAGATTACGAAGAAGTTAAAGTTGCAGAAGAAGAAGATGACCCTTTATTCGAAGTAGAAGAAGAGAAATTTGAACACAACGGAAGCAAAGATGAGGTTGTTTCTAAACGAGACAGTGCAAGAAATCTTCTCAAAACGTTTTGCGAAGGTGAATCCTTTCTTGCTAAACCAGAGTCAGATGATATTCTCTGTTCTAGAAAAAGTCTGGTTATGAGTCAAGAGATGGACGGTGGTGCCCTAGCTGCTAGTTCCTCCTTAGCTGAAGTCAGTTGCGAGAAGCTGGAAAATCTGTTCACACAAAGTGTCCAAAAAAGCCAACCAGAAGAAGAAGAAAAGTTGTCAAGGCCAAAGATTATCAATTTGCAACCTTTGCGTCATCTCTCTTTGATTGCGTTTATTACCCTATCTTCTGCGTATAAGGTTAGTGCTAATAACTTATTGGCCCTCGACTTGGGATTAGATGATACAATTTCAGAGGGTTTTAGGTTGAGCAAGACTAGAATCGCCTATTCCTTGTTGCTTGCTGGTGTTAACCACCACTTTTCACTTTATACATCTTCTTTGAGTGTTGTTGCGTCTCTTTTCTGGATAAGTGCTGGAGAGTCCTTAATCGATCTTGTCGGAAACCCGATATGGAGTCTATACGTGAGTCCTCAACTGAAGAATGGATTCCAAGCAAAAAGTGTGATCAAAGTGGTTGCTCCACAAGCAATTTTGAGGTACATGGGTTTAATTAAATGCATGGTGAATGGAATAGGGATTGGAATTGTGGTTATCAAGAAGTGGCAAGGCATAACTCGTCCCAACTTAATAGATGTACATAAAGATGGGTTCAATACCCAGGTTGTTCATGAAGATGAGTTCGATAACCCGGTTGTTCTCTCTCTGGTAGCAGAGAATTCTAGGGGTCGTACTGTAGTTTTAATGATGCTCGAGGATGTAATTCTTTTAGGTTCCGGTACGCGAGTTACTGTGGTCAACCTTTTACCAGGGAGGCAACAGAAACGATATCAAAGAAAGATTCATTATCTTGGAAAGGGAATATATATTGCTTGTTTTTGTTCGCGCAAAATAACCCTTCATGTTGGTGATGCGTTACAGCAACAATTGGGAGTTAAGAGCAGAGTCGTTTTAACATTTTTCAAAAGGTGTCCTATCCCAAAAGTCACCATAAACACAATACCACGTAAATACGAACACGTGGGGACAATTCCTGATGAAGTTGCTGGTTTGAGAAGCATGAAATCATACCTGAACTTGTCTCACAATTTCTTAAAGGGACCTATACCGTTAGAACTAGGTAAGATGGATATAGTTTTAGCTATTGTTCTTTGTTCAAACAAACTAACCGGTGAAATACCAGCGCAACTTGGAAGCTGCATTGCCCTCGAATATCTTTATTTGTTGACGATTCTTCTACGAATATCTTTGAACATAAGTGGCTCGGGGAGATTGGGACGTGTTTACGAAGGAGTTCTTAGAAGTATTACAACAATTGTTATCCAAATATTGGATTCCACGATTAGATTAGGGATATCATGGGGTTTCAAAAGAGAGTGTCAAGTTCTAAAAAGGACTAGTCATCTATATCCTGGAAGCGGCAACGCTTTGAGTGACTATTGCAATTTGTGTTTGGCTCTTGCTGACGATTATTGGGGATTAGCTACAATTGTTCTGACTTCACACTTGCTCAAATTCCTTCACACGTTCTTGAAGATTGTCAAGTGGTTGAGTCTACCGTGGGAAGATGGCGAGATGAATGTTGTTAATTCACTAATGTTAGTTTGGCGCGCCTCATTGCAATATGAGAATAATGTTGGTGATTTCTTGCATATTGGTATCTTTCACACTCAATGCTACAGTCATTCGAAAAGGGAATTACGGATCGCCATGACATATCTCATCGTATGCGGGAGCATCAAATTGTTTTATTCATCGAAACGGTTCGGGACGAACCTCGTGGGAGAAGGGGAAGCTGATGCAGGGGCACCCGGCGTGGACGCTTTTGCCGTGGCCCTAACGGCCACGTAGGCCAACCGGCCATATTGATTAGTTTAGGAAGTCCCAAATTTAGTATGATTCATAAAGAATCTAGGTTTAGGAAATTATATTGTTTTAGTATTTCCAATAATTGGAAAGGTCCAGATTTGAGTCTATCTATTTAGGAAGTTGCAGTCTTTTAATTATTTAGGAAAGTCTAGTTCGAGTCTATCTAGGAAAGTATGTTATCCTATAAAAGGAGTTCCAGTCTGTCTTTTAATTTCAAGTTGAAGAGAAAATCCCCTTGAGTTTAATAAAGTTTATCAGTTTTTAGAGTTATTTTAATCTTTCTTTTATCGTTCTTCGTTATTTTATCGTCTTCTTTATTTCCGCTGCGTTCTACATCAAAGTCATTTGAGAAATTTCTTGCTTGAGCTTTCATATGGAGTTGGACACATGAGATCGATTGATCTTGATGTGTATGGTTTATAAAGTAGCATTCTACTCCAACATCATAACCTTCCACCCAACGCACTTATGCTTAAAGAGGGATTTCTTGCCCAGTCTCTCATATACCGTTATACATGTGAATGCAGTTCGACAACAAATTTGATGGATCCCATTAAGAAAGTCACGATATTGCGAAGGAAATCTAAAAATTAATACTAGAAAGGGTTAGTGGTAAGTAATGCTGATGCAAACGTACGAAACAGCTTATACAGATGTTTACGTGTAATGAAATATCTGCATTTTTAACTAAAATTGAAGTAGTCCAACTAATATAAATACTTCACTAGTAAACTTCAAAAATTCTCTTAGAAACTCTACAAAATTTCTGTACTAAATTCGTAGGTGGAGGCAAAGGAGCTCAACACTTTTAAATCTTCGAGGATTCCCCATCAAATATTGAAAATGAATATGAACTTCAAAGAAAGAATAGAAAGTAGATTTTGATCAATGGCTAATTACATATTCACACTACGAGTTCTTTTTATAGATAACGCCATCAAGACTCTGAAATCTAATACAACTTGCTAACTGAGCAGTAACGTACCTAATACCCTTAGGGCTCTTTCATACATAAGTTAACCAAAAATAGTAAGTTGTGGTCCTTTTAGTTACCATCCAACAATACTTACGAAAACTATATTGAAGTGGAAAGACAAAATGTTAACTAAAAGTAGAGACTGTATAGTAAATTAATAAATGAACTTTTCATCCTAATTTTAGGCCTTAAGGGGAGTTCCCCTAAGAGATCTTGATTCACATCAGGCGTATTACCATCCCAACGTCCGTTTTTCATTTGTAAAGAATCCAACATTTCTCTTATTACAGGTGGGGTGGACCTCTTCCCCAGAGTTGGTTAGACCAACAGTTGACTCTCCAGAAACGTATATTATCGAGGATGGGAGAACTTGGCATGACTCCTGGTATGTGTTTCATATCGCTTTTTCCTGGAACTTCGCCTTTTCTGCTTCCGGCATCAAGTTGTGTTTGTAAATCCAAAAATAATATATATTGACTCCTAATTTCATGATAATAGTTGTTTAAATATATGCAGAGTGAACTAAACAATTTAGAGAAATCAGAATATCAGTCTATACAAGGAGATAAATGTGGCACTGGATATTATTTTTATTTTGTAAAATAGCAATGGTTAGGATATGGTTACATGCATATAGTTTATCCACATTTATATGCATATTCTATCATGTACTGTCTGACGTAAAATTCTTGTGATTTCTGCAGTACTGCCATCATTTGCAGGGAATGTTCCCGCGGCACTAAAAAGAATATTTCCTTCAGCCAATATAACTAGACTTGGGAACTGGTATATGATGTGATCCATACTTCTATATCGATCTAAAATCCATCAAATGTTTTTAGCTTAAAGATTCTCATTTTTCATGATGTCCAATTCACATTTTATAGGGGAACATTCAGGGACATCTTTATAAGAATTTTATTAGGACTAGTAGGAGATGGTACAAATGTTGATTTCTTGATGGGACGATGTAATCACCGTTTAGATTATACTTGCCAAAGATCACATCATTTTAAAACCTCTAAGCCCATCAAAGTCGGTCATTTGCGAGCAATTCATAAATTTAAATCTTGTACAAATGCGTAGAAGTCGGAGAATAAAGTAATTTTGATAAAAACCGAATGTGATAAGGATGCATTCTAATATGATTAGGTTATGTTTTAATATCCGCCAAAAGAAAATCATGTCAAGAAGTTCGTCCTTGAGCACATGATGAGGTCTTATTCCAATTGTGTAATATATAATCCCATAGTCTAATTTATTCTATTGAGTTGCACACCCACTAGAGGAAAAGAGACATTAAAATGGCGTTTGAGCTTCTCATTTCAAGGTTTAAGTTACATGCTGCTGAAAAAAAAAAAAACAAATTAACTAAGTATTATTCTGAAAGCAGTAGAAAAGATGTCTCTAGATCGTCCAAAAGAATGAAGTTGTGAAGTGGTATTTACGGAAAAGTGGAAAGTCATTATCAATTTGCTGATTTCTCGTTTTCCTCTAATGTTCGGTTTATGTGATGTGTCATGTGTGTAACTCTTTCTTAGTCTTATTACAAAAATTCATGCCTAAATACAATTTTTTCTATTTTAGTCTCTAACATATTGATGGTTTTTTCCTAATAGGAACACTATTTCTAGCAATCCTCGATGGTGTTGTACATTTCTGCTTGATCCTTCGGATCCTCTATTTCTTGATATTGGAGGGGCATTTATTAAGCAACAAATCAAAGGTTTGCAGCCGTAACTATTCTAACATCATTACATCAGTTTTTTTTCAAATAATTTAATTGATAATCTCGAATTTGTTTTATTATCATGGTTTCTAATTCTGTCATCTTTGTCAAAATCAAGGAAAGTACTTGTATGTAGATGTGAGGAAGGTAAGCCAAACTCCTTCAGCAGATAAAGGGGTGATTCCACTATCCATAACACCTTTATCTAATAGAAATTGTGACCATTTCTGGAGTTTTAATTCCTTATTTTGTCTAGTATCTAACCTTTCATTGTGTTCGATTGTGTGAACTCCTTTCGTCGCTTTGATCGTCAGCATGCTCGTGACTTCAACACTTTTTCCTTTTTCTTCCGTTCTCTCCTTGTCGTTTGTTGCCTGTTTACAATAGAAAAGTGCTGTTATTTTCCACTGACTATATCAAAAGATATGTTGTGTCCAAATTATCATTTCAACTTCCATACTATGTGCTTGGGTTCAAATTCGGTCTCGATTGAATTGATTTATATAACATACATATAGTGTACGTCATATACGCACACTTATATTGTATATTATGTATTCTAATGTACATTGATAAGAATTAAAGAGAAATGGAGGCTATAAAGCCGATGTGTCGGGGGGTTAGATGTGAATTTGGTGTGACTAATACTGTTTTATTTGTCATGCTCTAGTGAATGAGAAACACTACAGTTTCATCTTGGAGATTAATACTGTTTTACTTACCAACATATACTTTGGGGAACTGAAGATATATTCCACAATTTATCCCAAACAAGTTCTACTACCTCTTTCCTTGATTTTCTGTTACAGTTTGTTTCTTTTATTGCAGAATATGGAGATGTAACTGACATCTACAACTGGTAATTTGATATTTTATCTCTACTTCGACACTTTATTTCTTCTAATTATATATGATATTACCACAATTTTAAACTGAAGTTTATGTATAACGTTGGTAGTACTGGAAAGTGACAATGTAGAAAATCACATTTTATGTGAATTGGCCACTTTTTCATGATTAGGGTATTAATAGTCTCCTTCTGCCTAGACTTAACTTATGTACCTAGTAAACATGACATCATTAACATTTCAGCTAAGGTAAACGTGAATATGTGTATCTTTCCTTCCTAAAATATTTATAATGAAGATGACAACTGATTTGTATTGATTATCCGCAGTTTCTTATTATGACTCGTAATGTTCAATCCAGTGACACATTCAATGAAAACTTGCCACCTACAAATGACGCAAAATATATCTCACAGCTTGGAGCTGCTGTTTACAAGGCAATGATCAAGGGAGACCCAGATGCCGTTTGGCTAATGCAAGTATGTCTCGATATTTTCTCATGAACTTTTGTGTTAATAAGGAATGCATTTAAAGTTGGTGAAGTGAAACTATCTAAATACACTCTCTGCTGCACTTGTTTTCGTTAATGGCTAAAGTTGTTTCACGATACCCAGCTCACATGTTTTATATTCATTATTTTGTCTTTATCTTAATCTTGTTTTTAGGGTGTCGATTCCGTTTTAACAGTTATCAATGTGCAGGGGTGGTTATTCTCGTCTGACTCTGCCTTTTGGGAACCACCACAAATGAAAGTACGTATTTGTATCAAATAAAACTCTTAACTTCAGTTTCAATATGTGCCCAGTTGCCCACATGAAAGGCATGTGAGTAGATATTACATTAAAGAGTTGGAGATGAATTTTTCAGTTCTCCTGGTTCGAAGTGAATGGGTAGTTTGATTTTGTTGAATATTCTTCATTCATTTCCTTCAGGCCCTTCTTCATTCAGTTCCACTCGGAAAGATGATTGTTCTCGATTTATTTGCGGATGTTAAACCCATATGGAATGTTTCCTCTCAATTTTATGGTACTCCTTATGTCTGGTAATTCTCAATTTTAAGTACTTGTTTTTTTATTATTTTACTGACATCATGATTGAAAAGATTTACTAATTCCATTACGCATTAACTACTCAGGTGTATGTTACATAACTTTGGTGGAAATATTGAGATGTATGGTATACTAGATGCAATTTCTTCTGGTCCAGTTGATGCTCGTGTCAGCCAAAACTCAACCATGGTATAATTTAATGAATATTTCTTTCAAAAACAGCATTTGCGGGCGTGTATATACAATTATACATATAGAATAAGATCTTATATGAAGTTGAATTCGTAATTTCTTTGCAAATTATACTTCTTGTACAAGGTTGTTGGTTCAAATTTATGCACCTCCATAGTAAGTGTTTGCTTATATGAAGATTAAGAATTAATAAAACGAGAACTCAATCTATTTCATTTCATCTTTCATACCATGTAAGGTTTGATTGAGCTATTGTACTAAACATAATATTATCTCCAAGACTCCAACTATAGTCGCAGCAAATCTCATGCTATTCTTTGTTCCCTCAGGTGGGTGTGGGCATGTGCATGGAAGGAATAGAACATAATCCAGTTGCCTTTGAGCTG
>BEHA01001153.1:335070-361152 GCA_002897215.1 Eschscholzia californica subsp. californica | reverse complement strand
AATGGGTCTTAATTTTGATAATAAAACAAATTGATTTTATTGTGGCAGAGTCTCATATCCGACATGTTCCAGTTATCGATGAGAAGATTGTTGGTTTGATATCGGTAGTAGATGTAGTTAAAGCAGTTGTTGAACAACAAAACGAAGAAGTAAAGCGTTTAAATGATTTCATCAGAGGCTACTACTTTTAAAATCGAAGAAAATTACTTCTTGACTGAAACTTTCGCCATTAGTACAAGAAAGGAAACAAAAGAGCTCAAGTTGTAAAGCTAACAATACCTATAATGTAACGTGATTTTATGTTTCGATTGTTAAAATGTGAATTGTGTTATAATTTAAACCTGAAATACAAAAATTAATTTGCATTTATAAAGAAGTTCTACCATTTGAATTTCTAGTTATCAAAAGCTATTATCATCAGTATTGTAGATAAAATTTGATAAAACGAAAGTTTCTATTACCTCAATAAGGATCCTATCAACGTGGTATTAACCCTTGATTGGTTGGCTCCCTTTCTTCCTTCCAATGATTGAGATTATTCAACCAGAAAGTGATGTACGTATCATGTGAAAAAAGTCTCAAATAGAATCCCTCCTTTTTCTTTTGAGCTTTATGTGGCCGACTCAAGAGCCTTTAAAAGGAAAACCCATCATCACCTCAAAGATAAGTTTTACTTCTCCAGGATCCGTAACACTCTCTCGAGTCGTTAAAGTACATCTAACTGTTTATCACACAGGAGGGGATCCTGAGGCACAACTCGGGTCTCTTTTGTTTTGTGGGTCATCGGAGCACTCCACAGACGACGCTCCCCTCCTTTCTCTCAACCTGTGCGACGTGCGGAGCTGTTGTCATGTGCTCGAATAAAAAGTGGAATGAAACCGTTTTGACTTGTCTCTCAATCATGATACCCGAGGTTCTGAACTTGCAGAGTTTTGTTCACACCCTTATGCATAATAAGTTGAACAAGTTAACAATAGAGCAACCCAACAGACTAACAGCAGTGAAGACTTAAATGTAGCATGTTCAATGACATTCAAGCACATGACATTCCTAGTCATCTCAAATAAGCAATACTAACTTCAAGATTCATAGAAGCCCGAAAAGTGAACAAGAATCAAGCGTAGCATATGTCATGTCACTCAAGCATTTGCAACTAGCTTGAAAATGGGTGAGAAGAGTTTCACTGCAATACTAGTTTGATTCTATGAGAAAACATCTCTGACCCTTTTGTCTGGTTCTGATACAGGTTGAAGTAACATTTTCTTAATAATATCTTACTATAGCTAATCTCTAAGGAGTGAGGAGACAGTCATGACTCAATTGTTGCCCTCCTCTTATAGTATCAATTAAAACTGTTCAACGGCGAGAAATGAGAAATATAGAAAAGAAAACAAACAGTTCATGTTCTTATGAGCTCCTGTCATTTGTCAATTTCAACTCACAAGTAGCTCTACAATAAAAGAGATAGATCAAGTTAACAAGTACAATTTTACCACGTAGACACGTAGCAAACAAAAATCACAACAATCTGTCATATTCAGTATTGTTATGACAAAGTACAAACAACCAAGATAAGTAGTAAAGAAAGTTTTACAAACACAAAGAACACAAGAGATTTACGTGGTTCGGTTTATTAGACCTACTCCACGGCGAACAATGGCGAGATAATTTCCATTATTAGTGAAGAACAAAGTTATAAAGATATCTTTAGGGTTTTAGTTTATATAACTCACTGGAAACCCTAATCCCACCGCCTCTGTTTCTAAATATGAAAATACATGCACACTCCTTACATTGATAAACACCGTAATAAGACTAGGGCAAACATAAGCTAAACGGACGGGGCCAACAGAGTACGTGCGAGGCCCAATCGTAAACCGGGCTGGATAACGACCCATGTTCAAGACACTTTCAACAAGTACTACATAAGTTTCTAAACATTGAGTCCTATTCGTCTACCCAACTTTAGGACATAGTGCTAGTGGACTAAACGGATAGGCCCCGATGAGCCTATAAGCAACCTGAGCCCGTATTTTGTAGTTCCTCACCGTAAATGTGACTAACCTGAATTAGCTTCAGATATGCAACACTGTGCCCAAGATTGAGGTGTGTTGGGCTCAGGTTGCAATTTCAGAAATTTGACAACTGGTTGTGCTAAGGGTTTTAGGGAATCCTAAATATACTGTGGGACAAAAAATTGTGCTCAAAATTTCCATGTGGTTCTGGACATCAAAAAACGCAAATAGCTATGTTCGATCACTCACACTAACGAGATTGCAATCAAGATATCAGGAATTGATATTCCGTTAGTGGTCTGATCACTCGTCTTTGTGATAAAGCATTAAAACTCAAATTCTGAAATGCATATTAAAGAGTACTTTACATAGTCTTTCCTATCTGATCTAATCCAATAATCTCTTACTCTAGTAAGTCAAAATTGTAGTGAAATTATTATGACGATTGACGAAGAGGGTTCTTGTACATATATCTACTTCCTTGTGTGGAGATACATTCTTCTGTCTCCAGCCATTTAACTTTTTAGGGGACAGGACCAAGCTGTTAGCCTAGAATGTATTTTGGGTTGGTATAGAAGTTCAGAGCAACCTCATTTCTTCTAAGCCTCTTATTCTGCCTTTGTGCACCCAACTAAAAGACATAAAGGAGCAAGCAAGAGAACCTAAGAGCTCATATCCTGATCAATCGCCCGCACCAAAACTACGAAAAAGGGTTACAACATATGAGCATTCATAGTCCAATATAGCTTAAGAATGGATAGATGCTCAGTCATATGGTTTGGCCCGCCCGAAATCCAAATTGACCCAACCAATTTCTCCCAATGACCTAGAAAGATATATTCGCTTGTTCAAACCATTCCGGATAAAATAATCATTTTTTAACTGATGAACAATCCTTGTCATGGCCTCTTCTTCCCCGCCCAATAATTGACTCTCCGCGCGTAAATTTCACTGGGATTCTTCAGCTCGCCTTGTGCCTGTAGAGGAAAACTGGTCTACCATATGTTTGTTTTTCCTATTTTCGCCCCTTAAGTATTTTGCTTTGGTTCAAAACAAATTAACTACATCATATCTTATCCAACAAACACAAGCCATAGATTTCTTATCAACCTAACACTACTTTTCTCTATTATGATCATCATTTCCCATTCCCACTCTTCGAATATCATCAAACACATTCAATCAACAGAAAACAATGTAAAAAACAGAAAGTAACATGAGAGAAAGGGATTCCATATTGACATTACTTTCAAATAGTGGAGATGAAACGATATGGATTCTAATATTAGCCGAAGGATACCTCTTAAGCAAGTTGCAGGAATCCATATCAACAAATCCACATCAAATCAGATGATACCTCTCATCTGGGCAGTGGCTAGACCAATTATCTATGCAACTTGTTCAATGGGGAATCAGGACATTTTTACGTAAAATCAAGCAAAAAGCAACTAAACATATCTCATAACACTATCGTTTGTATCCACGAAACTTTATTTAATAATTGACCCAAGCATTACTGAGCTTGATGTCAAAACTCCTAAGCCAGATATTTTATACTATAAATAGCAAAAGAGATTATCTATAGGAACATCTAAAGAGAGGAAAAGCAAGACCAATTAGTGAACTCATCTACTACTACTACTTTTTAATCTTCTCCTTTTCTACTTTCTCTCAAAAGTTAATATGCTTGTTCACTTTGATCTTGCATTGACCTTCTAAATACAATTATAACTTCAAGTGTTGAAAGTAATCTCAAAAGCTAATATCATCCGATACACATTAAATATTTCTAATCATTGATTTGAAAAATACAGGCTTACTAAGGTGGTGATTAAATATTTATCAACTCTTATTCGCAATTGAGGGGAAATAAAATGGACCATTTGTCTAATATTTTTCTAGACAACTTGCTAAAAAGGCATAGTTGGCCAAGCTATAAAGTAAACTATAAATATTTTTAAATCTTTTTAGAAATCGAATAAAACCCAAGTAAATGTCTAGATTGAGCCAGAACCCCAGATGTTAGTTATTCATGAATATTTTAAACTGTAAGGAATTACTAAAATGACATCACACAATTCAAGCAAAAAGAAACTAAGATGGAGCAAATAATATGAAAATCAACATTTTGGAACAAATTCTGAGTCTGGGTAGTGGTAAATACCATGAGAAGACTGGAACAATGTTGCCAATTCTACCAAAGGCCCAAAGTTACCTATCCAAAAAAATCAAAGTTCTGTTATTAAAGGCAGTTAGGTTTGATGATAAGTAGTGAAAAATGTAGAAAAAGAGAGATTACTAAAAACAAAGGAGGATGTCAGAAAATTGTTCCTCAGCTAAAAGATGCCAGGAATCATAAAGGCAGTTTCAGGGATGAAGTCTAAAAAAGTTAGTCCTTTTATTATTAGGTGTTTCATAAAGGACATTGTTGATTTTTGCATGGTATTGTAAATCAAAATGCCGCGCGTCCAAGAGCAGACACACGGTCTTAAGAAAATGGCAACACATATGTAGTGACTACCCTTATCCTCTCTGATAGATACAATTATTATAGCAGGCAGGTGTATTACTATTGTACGGACCAACCTCCCCACCTATCTTTAATCCTTTTTGGAATTTTGTTCAGATTTCTGTAGCCCCTATTAAATGAAACGAATCCCCCTTTGTCTTCTCCTTATACTGCAACTTGAAAGTTAAAGCAGTAAAGGGAAACCTAATGGCCATTTATAGATTTTTCTAAAATTTCACTCAACTTTTCCAAGAAAAAAGAAGAAAAATCCAAAACCCCAACTTGGGGTTGAGATGCTAAAGTTGAATATTGGTTAAAACTAGAGTAACAAGTTTTTATCATGGTAATGAAGACACACACCAACCAGGTCACTTCGAACTGTGAGTTAGTACTAAAACTTTATGCGTATCTCCTACCTTATCTGCACTTACCCATATTTTAGCCGTTATGTTGCTTTTTGCTGCCTAGATCCAAGTCTAAGTACAAGATTTTGTTGGTTTAACTTATGCCTCTTTCATGTTTATCACATCTTCATGATGTATCAATGTCTTGTAACGACTAATGCTGATCGTTGTTGATTTCTCAAAAAAGAAAACTACAAGATTTTGTTACTGACAAAAGCTCTACATACACACCAAAATATCATCTTAATTTACTAAGTTTAGACTTGCTTTTGTAGCCCAGGACGCTCCCCTTAGCTAATGGGACTACTACGTTATGTGACCACCTAACTTGGGATAGACGTTTGAGGGATTGAAATACTTCAATGTCTGCAATGTATTTTTTATATTTCTCCGACTTTCTCCCACTTCCCTTGTAATAACCCTTTGTATCATCTTGACACCTGAGTTAACATATTTTCCCTGGTAAAAAAACCCATTACTGCACATCTAAGGTAATAGTCAAGAGATTAAGAAAAAAAAAAAACCTAAAATGGTAAAACATTTCAATAGAGAGAGACTCTCTCTGTTATCCTCTTTTTGTTGGTGCTTCTCCATCTTGAGGTTCCAAAGAAAAAGGGTCACACATTATTCTACCTCCTTGTCTAACAAAATATTCCCTCGACCAAGTAGCACCATACCTTCTTCCTGTATATAAGGAACATAGACACTAGTCTCTTCCTCATATTCTACTTAACTAGTATAGAGTCACTTCTCTTACCAAGTACACATCTCTTTTTATCTTCTCTCTTCCTTACCATTTGGTACAATCTCTCAATTAGATTCTTCAACCCATATCTTAACTGTACTTCATAGTTACTATCTAATTCTCAGAGCAATAACAATGGCATCTAGTTCACTGCGTGGGTCAAGCTCATCTTGGACATCCAAGCAAAACAAGTCATTTGAAAAAGCGTTGGCTTTATATGACAAAGACACCCCTGATCGCTGGCAAAATGTAGCCAGAGCAGTTGGAGGTAAATCTGCAGAAGAAGCGAAGAGGTATTTCGAAATTCTAGTAGAAGATCTCAAACATATCGAGTCTGGTCTAGTCCCTTTCCCAAATTACAAATCTAATGGAGGAAGCAAATGCCTGGGTGACCAAGAACAAAGGTACTATTAACAATTTAAGCTAGTGTTTCTATAAGATTGTGTTTTTTTCTTCCATGATCATCAGACAGACATCACTTCTGTGTTCTCTTAGTTAAGAATCCAAGCTTTGAGATTAATACACATTCGACATTTCTCATTTTTTTTGTTCCTTTTGTACCCATTGACAATATAGTCATAAGGATCTCAAAAACTGAGATGATTGCATATTTCACAGTTTTCCATCTGTGCTCAATGTCAATACAGTCAAAAAGATCTCTCAAAAACTACTGATTTGGCGGCTCCATGATGATTCTCAGTGGACCCAGAAGCTTAAATTTTCAAAATATAGTATGGGTGGTTTTTTAATAAAGCCAAAAATCCATCCTTCCAGACTACTACAAATTGTTTATTCACCAAAAACCAAACATCCATACTTCATTTAACCTCTTATCATGTCCCTAATCCTAAAGAAAGCTCACATGAAATCTAACCCTATCCACACTAATTTCACATGCAACCGATTCTCTGTTTTCGAACTCATAACCCATACAAAATACAATAATGAACTGGTTTATATAAGCTAATTAGAGTAAATGAAAATTTTCAACCTCCTAAGAGCACGGTTATAGGCCGGGCTAGTCGCTAGTAGTTCCGTCCTCAAAAGAAGATCTTACCTACTTACGAAATTTGTAGGCTGCTACCTCAAAACCTATTCATTATAAATGGTTTTTGATTCTTTTGATACTTAATGGGATCAGAGAGGCTAATCTCAACTCTAGTCAAATATGTTATTGGCCCAAGTTCTTCAACTTTTTTTAATTCTATTATTTTATTTCTCAATTTATCGCAATGTTGATAACCTAATTTCTTCATTTCCAAATAATTGACATTGTTAACCAATTTGAGTGTTTGATGTTAATTACTACTAGTTTTCTCCTGACTAATTGATTTGTTTTTTCTCATTCTTTTTCCCTCCACAGGCTTCTGAAATATCTAAAGCTCCATTGAAGTTGAAGTTATAGATGTAAATTGAGTATAACTACTACTCAACAAATCTATGTTTAGATCTGACTCAATCAGATTGTATATTTTAAGCTGTGTTCTCTTTATACGTACGATTTCTACTTGTCTACGAGATTGTTTCGACAATGATTATTCAAGCAATTAAATCGAAACATAGAGAAATCCATAACCAAACTAAACAGATTTCTGGAAATTGCTGCTATAATCTGTTCTAAATATCTGAGTGATTTTATAAATCCAAAATTCTAACCTAGACTTGTTAGTAGTACTATTAAATAGGAGTATCAAAATTCCCTAATCAAAGAAGGTAGATAGAACATTGTAATTAGAACTAACCTGTTATTGAGAGCTTTCCGCCAGTTAATCTGAACGAAAGATTAGGTTTGGAGATTCGATCATACCAAATAGATCGGAGAATCGCAGAGATAAGCCATGAAAGAAGATCGGTGATTTAGGATCCATGAAAGAGAGATGGGGCATTGTTAACCCTTGTGTATTTGGGTGAACTGTTGATGGAATTAGAGAGGCGGGAAACTTTCTTTCTTACAAATAAAGGCGGGAAGAACTTTAATCTCTCATAATCCCCAAACTTTTCCTCAACTAACTACTTTAACCACTTGGATTTCACCTCCTCGAAGAACCGAACATGTGACCTCTGAAATTTTGGAGTTCGAGTCAACACTACCAACCACTTGGGCAACCAAATGTTAGACACGTTTGATCTTTATTTGTGTAGATGTCATTTGTTTTTCAACTGCTTCATTCAGAGTCCGGGAGGCGGATAAGAGTCGTGATAGAGAGGCATCAACTGTCTAGATCCCCTTGTATTCTTCATTTTGTATTTGCCTCCGTTGTTGATTGGTTATTTTTACAGTACATTTTTTTTTGAAATTTGAATCTATGCAACGGGGCCGCATGACTATACCTGGACCCAACACAGCTCGATCCGGGTTTAACAAGTTCAGGCTCAGCCTGACTAGACTTCAAGCTAGTGTCCAACTGGCCCGGTCCGACATTATTTCAACCCCACCCAATAACCAACACTAAATAAAAGTGTGTACATAATTAACTTTACATAATGAATGTTAATTTGTCCAAAATTTATACAATTTAAGCTAGACTGGCTTTGCTAAAAAACCAAGGTTTTTTCTAACAGTTAAAAAACAGGTTGTTTCTTACCTCTTTCAACCAAAAAAAAAAAAAGATTGTTTCTAACCTCTGTCCTAAGGGTACATGTTAAGCCATTCACTCTTGCCATTTTGAACATATAAATTGTCAACCACTTCAATGATTGTCCTAATTCAAAGATTTTCTATGTCAAAGGTGAAACATGTAATTGCTTACACATGGTTAGGAAATCCAAAATTTAAATGGGCATTCCGGATCTCCACATTCCATAAAAGGATCAACCCCTTCCCGGGGAAAAGCAAAGAAACAATCCTCACGGAGATATCCAAATAATTGGGTGGGGTGATGATGATATTACAGTTACTCCACTAATTTTGTAACATAAAGTCCATGGTCAAAGAAGATCTAAATATCTAATGCTAAAATCCAAATTCGATCATCCCAAAAATGAAATATTAGATTATGTTCATTTAATGTTTATATTCTCAAACTTTATATAAGGACATCTTCTCCTCTAAGTAATCAAACATTCTCTGTGGGAAGATCCTAAGATAAGATAGATGTCTTTCACATGCATCACAGGTCCTCCATGTCAAGGTATTACCTCTCTCTTTCCCTCCCTCCTCCTTGCCTTAAGTTTATTAAAAGTCCTTTTAACAAAAAAAAAAAAAAGTTTATTAAAAGTCCGTCCTTAGCCTCGAGTCTCTTTGAAAAATTAGCTTCTATGGTAAAACTTGTCTACCTTGTAAGTTATATTGTATATCAACAATGATAGAGCCACACAAATACTAGGAAGAAGGTTGATTACGCGTCCCGCCCCAGCCTTTTTTGATCGAAAATGAAGATTTTCATTTCGGCCCTAAAGACTTTGTAATTACTCCCTCATCCAGCTCGCTCAACGGATCAATGGACTTTTAATTTTTTTTGAAGATTAAAAAGTTTTCAATTTATAATCTAAATAAAACAAAAACAAATTTTGAACAAAAAAATTATAAAACCAGACTTCATGTCCTTCCCAAATTTAAGATTTAAAATCAGGGGGCACCGAACTTAGTGAGGTCCATCGTGCTAGCTAATTTGCTAGATTATCCTTCATTTGATATTAACAATCGCCCCAATTTGTCACAGTTGACATTCATTAGTATGTAATTATGTTGCTTGTTTTGATTGAAGAAGTAGAAGAAAGATGGGATCATGAGTATATTAATTCCAAAGAAGAAGAAAAGATCCGGTTGAAGAATCACAAAACTTGATACAATTAGAGCCATATGTCTTCCTGAACTCTAAATTTGCCTACTTCTAGGTATGTGGGAATAGTCTCACATGGAAGAAGTGCGATCTAGCAATCAATATAATATTGTCTAGATCCTTTCCGCTCATTGTCAATTGATTTTGAGTTGGATGGTCACAAAATTAACAAGGTGTAGTATAATACTAAGAAGATGAAAAAATTTGTAGGATATTGCAAATACTTTTAGAATATAAAGATCAAGATCCGAAGATATCAAATATCAACCACCCAAATTATTTGAAGATTTAGAATATATTATTTATTTAACCTAAATAGAGTGTTAAAAGATTTAGAATGTATTATTTAGCTATCTTGTGCTTAGCCTAAATAACGTCCTACAAATTTTTCACCCAACAACCTTTGGTTGGAGTGCCAAGAGGTATAGTCTTCCACCTAGAGGTCAAGGGTTCGAGGCACACATTGAACAATCCAAAAAAAAAACGTCCTAGAAAACTATAAGTCAATATGAATAATGTAATATAAATTTTCATACATCTTAGAGCATCTCCAATGCAAAACTAAAAAAAACTCAAATTGTCTTATGTGTCAAGGTTCAATTGAATTTCTCTTTCTTAGATGTCAATATTGAGATTCTCAATTCAAAAAACATCTTCAATGCAACACTCTAAAAACTTAAAAGATCCTAGGTGACACTTTGATTTTTTCAATTAGAGTGTTGCTTTTAGAGATGTCCTTAGAGCATCTCCAATGCAAAACTCGAAAATATCTCTATTCATCATATGTGTCAAGTTCAATTGAGATTCTCACTCGTAGGTGAAGAGCATCTCTAATGCAAAATTTAAAAATATCTCTATTCGTCCTATGTGTCAAGTTTCAATTGAGATTCTCACTCGTAGGTGGTCCTCAATTTTTTTGTGTCTCCGATGCAAAACTCTAAACTTATCTTATTTACTTATGTGGCACGATTATTTTTTCAATAAATAATTAGTTATTTCGAAAATAAAGAAGATTCGATTTCTATTGGTTGAAAATTAAATAGTGATGAGTTGGACTATTAAGTTTGTGGCCATCCAACTCTAAACTTATACTTTATATTCTTGGTTGCTAGTTACCCATTCTTCCATGTGGGACTATTCTTACACGCCCCCTCACGTGTGACTTTTAAGCCTATCACGTGTGGGCCTAGTCCTGATACCATGTTAAGTTTGTGGCCATCAAACTCAAAACCAATTGGCAATGAGTGGAAATGACCTATACTTTATATTCTTGGTTGCTAGTTACCCATTCTCCCATGTGGGACTATTCTCACATGGACAATTAGAGATATCTCAAGATGGCATTCTAGAAATAGAGTTAACTCTTGAGATATCTCTATTCCACCTTCGACACGTCATCTTAGAGATCTAAATAGAGTGTTGCGAACTCTAAAAACCATATATGACACTCAAAATTTTTAAGATTGAGTATTGCATTGGAGATGCTCTTAGGTGGTTGTTATTTTATATCTTCGGATCTCGATCCATCTCGATTCAAGTCTAGTCTAATAAATACTGATCATCGCTTTCTGTCAAGAAAAGGTGAAATATGTTATTCTTTTTGGTTTTGCAGGAAAGCAAGAATGGCCAGAACTATTGGGTACATATCCACATCAAGCAATTAGAAAAATTCACCATGACAATCCAGCAATACAAGTAATGATAATGGAACCAGGAGTAGTTCCTAGTGAAGACTTTTGTTGCAACCGTGTTTGGCTCATCACAAATGGAGAAGATGGACCCATCACTGTCGTTCCAAAGGTCGGATAACGGATCATCATCAATATGTTCAACTTAATTACCTGTTCAAATCAGAGAAAATAGAAACAAGAATGAATGACTAATCCAATTGCTGACCTGACTAAAATTTGATTATGTAATTTCGGCATGTAGCATTAACCAAAAGAGCGATGAATATTAGGCAAAAAAAAAAATTGGTAATGGCGAAAAAAGTCAAGGAACATCATATTGGCAAAAAAAAACCACTTGTGCGGAAATAACTTGGAAAGAGAGAAATTTAGAAATAACCTATGCTTACCAATAAATCCTCGTAGTTTCGTCTTTAACCTAAACAACACGATTTTCTGTCTAGATTTTAGTTCTGGCGAACAACCTACTGTTTGTTTTCATAAGTGTCATAATATATGTGGTTACTGTTCGATTTTGTTTGTCTTGAACAAACTTCTAACTTGTCTCGAATAAATTGTTGTTATTCTTCAACCCAAATAACTAGATTTTCTTTCTAGATTTTAGTTCAGCGAACAACCTGTTGTTTCTTTTCATTAGTGTCCTAATATATGTGTGGTTAAAGTTTGATTTTGTTTATCTTGAACAAACTGCTAATTTGTCTTGAATAAATTGTTGTTCGTCTTGAATAAATTGCCGATTGTTCATTAATTTTTTTATTTTTCCTTTTCATCTTACCTAGGCAACCTGTTTGCCCAATTGGCCAAACTATTGGCATTGAGCAAACAACAATTGGTAGAACACATACCAAACATCACAAACATATTTCTAAAATATTAAATTAAACATATCAAAATAGAAAGCAAAATATATCAAAATAGAAAGAAAAATATATCAACAAACAAGATTAAATAAAACATCATCATAACTCACAACATATCTGATTTTCTATAACAAACAATAGTTTGCACCTAGCAAAATAGATAAAAATAACAACATAAAACATCATAAACATAATTAAAAAACATTATATTAAATATAAATATAAATATAAACAGATCAAAATTGATTAGAAGAACATCATCAAACAAGATCAAAACATATATTAAAACATCATCACACTCGGAACATATCTGGTTTTCTAGGACATACAAAATTATGTAAAAACAAACAACAGTTTGCATCGAACAAAAAACAGTTTGTAACGAACAATCAGATATATATAAGATCAAAAAACATCATCAGACAAGATTAATACAGATAAAAAGCATCATCAGACAAGATTAATACAGATAAAAAGCATCATCAGACAAGATTAATACAGATAAAAAACATCTTCATGACTCAATACATGTTATTGTCACAGTAGTGGTGTAATTTGAGCTAAATTAATTTCATTCGCATACACAAGGCATGTCAGCCCGCACATCATATGTGTCGCAATTTCAAGATATTTTTAAGATATCAATAAAAATGTGTTATTTTAGATGAAAATGATAGTAATACAAATGTCATTGCCATGAAATACCAATCAATTTTTGGTAAACAAATTTAGATCTATTTTTACACCAGAAGCACCAAAATGTTCATGAAAGTCCGAATCTACTAAAGTTCATTGACTTGCGAAAGCCTCGAACATCCGAGGATTTTGAGTACTTTAACAATTTTGAATACTTCGCAACCTATGAATTATGAAATGTGGAACAATGTTCGGATTTACTACCCGTCCATACTGCGGAGGATCTAAGGGTTGGAGTCATACCGTTTGGAGTTATGTAATCCCGAAATCTAGTTCAAATTTTACTACAACTTCTGAATGAAGGCTGAACAGTTTCTTTTAATGAATTAACCAGAGACAAATTTTATAATATCTGTTTTGTTTTCTTGATATTTGCCTCCTCTTACGTGTCGTTTGGCAACCAAAAGTAGACGTACTTTTAGTTGTAGTAGAAGTTCTTTTGCTTAAAAAAAGTAAAAAAAAATTCAAAAGTATATTTGACAAAATGTTACTTATAAATAAAAAGTCAAAAGTTATTTTGGTAACTCAATTTACTTTTGATAATTTTATTTTTCTTTGTCATAGAGATACTTGATTTTAGTTGAATTTATTTATGATTTCCATGATTACTCTCGTATACGAAGTAGTGGTGATATTGGTGGTAGTGGTGGTGCCATGAAGGTATGGTTATGGGGTATGGTGGTGGTTGAGGTTTGATGGCGGTTGTAGAGGTGGTAGAGGTATGATGGTGGCAGCGGTGGTGGTTGTGGTGGAGGTATGGGTGGTAGTGGAGGTATGATGGTGGCGATGGTGGTGGAAGTACGGTGGTGGTGGAAGTACGGTGGTGGTGGTAAAGGTGATGGATAAGATATGTAGGTGGCAGGGGCGGAGCCAGGATTTTGTTCGAGGCAGAGCTAACTTAAGTGAATTTTTATATAAAATTTTTATCCATAAAATTACTTGCATAAGATGAGAATATTTTTTGCTCGATTACAAATGCTTCATACTTTTATCATCGTATGTAATAAAAAAATAATTTTTCTACCATCAGACATACCTAAATTTGAGAAGCCAAGAAGAAAAATATTGAGATTGGAGGGTCAATCGACAACTTTTACAAACGATTGGCGACACATAAATAATAACGAGATCATGAAGTGAGGAAAGATAAACAAGTAAGACATAAAAGAAAAAATTTGTAACTTACAAAAATAATTGAAGCACAACATAAGAAAATTATAATAGGGATACAAGAGAAAATTTGGGGTCTAGATAGAAGCTTGGACGCACTTGGGGGCGAAAACGAAAGTGATTACTAAATGGGGCCTAATAAAAATTTGCACTTAAAGGCCACACTTTTGGTGTTAAAGGCACCTCCTTGGAGGTTAAAACTTCCTTTATCAAAGATTAAAATAGAACTAAAAAATGTTGCACCAAGGAGTCGATCTCCTGGCCTTCATTGCACAATGTAGGGATCTAACCAAATGGGCTACTCGCTGATAATGTTTACTTGACTTTCTAACTCTATGTGAAGCTATCCCAGGCTATAGCCTGGGGTAGTCTTCACATAGTTCCGCCCCTGGTAGGTGGTAATGATGGAGGTATGATCGTGGTGGTGAAGGTACCGTGTTGGTAGTGAAAATATGGTGGTGGCGGTGAAGGTACGGTAGTGGTGGTGCTGGTGAAGGTACCGTGTTGGTGGTGAAAGTACCGTGGTGGTGGTGAAGGTACCGTGTTGGTGGTGAAAGTACCGTGGTGGTGGTGAAGGTACCGTGTTGGTGGTGAAAGTATGGTGGTGGCGGTGAAGGTACGCTGGTGGTGGTGAAGGTATTGTGGTGGTGGTGGTGGAAATACGAGGTGGTTGTTGTCGAAGTGTGGTGGTGGTACGAAGGTGGTGGTTAAGGTGTGGCGGTGGTAGTTGAGGTAGGGTGGTAGGGGAGCTGCAATGCTTGTTGTGTGGTGGTGGGGGTAGAATGGTATGGTAGAAGTTTAATTGTGGTAGTGGGGCAGCCGCAGATATACAAAAAAAGAATTTCATCAAGTAAAATTCATGCATGTCTCAAAAAAAAAAGTTACTTTACTTTGAAGTCAAAAGCTAAAAATTTTAACTTTAAAAGAAAGTCAAATTTTAACTTAAATGAAGTCAGTAATTTTGCGTACCAAACTAACTTTTTGACTTTTCTACTTAAATAAGCGAAAAAGTAACTTATTTTAGTGTTGCCAAACGATACCTTAAGTCACACAATTCAAATTCATATAAGTCCTAAAAAAAGAGAAAATTTTAAAAACACCCTTGTATACACATACTTGTTCAGTCTCTAACATTGAATGTGAATCTCTCACTCTCTCTCTCTTTCTCTTCCTCTCACTAAAATTCCAAATGATGATGAATATATTCTTTCTTCTTCATGGCATACTTATTGTTGTGCATCCACACCTTAAGAACATGTCTATCAACTCCTAACTTTACACAGAACTGATTAATTTCCCCTTCATCTTGCTTCCCAATCCTCCACCCAATCTTCTCCGCAAATTCCAACATTTTTTCTTTCTGTTCTTGACTGAACTTCGTCCTCGACCGCTTCTTCAATCCACAAAACTTCTTTAGTTGTGGTGGCTGCTGTCTTACTCCAATCCCATTAGACTGAACACACACATTGAGTTCCTCCTCACTGGACGAATCGGTGGTGCCGCCATTAAACACCATCTTAATTGGTTGAATTTGCCTTAGTGGCTGACTAGTTGGCCTGAATCCCAATTGAAACTTTGGGTACTGTTGGATTGGTAGTGGTGAAACTCTATTCCCTCTGTAGTTATAAAATTTTGGACCAGATTGGAGCTCACCATTGATCTCTCTCCGGTGGAAATTTCGGTGGCAATGGCAGGCGGCGCATTTCAAGGCTTCACCACCCGGCATGAATTCTCCACAGCCATCAATCACGTGTCCTCCAATGCTAGCTGCGTGATTTCTTAGGCATTCTCTGTATAGGATGATAGATTTGTTAGTAGTACTAGTTCTAGGGTTTGTTGATCCACCTGCAACTGGTGAAGATGATGGTTTACCCAGATCTAAAATTGAAACTGAAATTGGATCTGGATCCAGTGGGATGTCTATTACTGGTTTACTAATTACTAGTTGTTGCCGGTGACGATATTGGGTTTGAGATGGATTTAGAGGTGCAAATCCATTACTGCCCTTCCCACTGATTTCCATTGATGAATTCTTCAATCACACAAACTCCCTCTCTCTAACTTCTTCTTGATGCTTAAGATCAACACATAAACACTTCAGTTTTCCATATTACTTAATCTTGTGGGTGGTAAATTCATTAACCCATTTTGCAAATTTTATCCCTTTAAGATGTTGATCGTGTGAGGAAGTAATTGAGCAGTATCTAGGTTTAGTTTAGAAAGATATTAGTTTAGAGAAAGAGAGGACATATATGAAGAAGAGACTATCAAAACTCAAATGAGGAATAATTGAGGTTAAAGTAGTACTCTTAAATATATCTTAATAAAGCAAGCTACTAGAGATCCATAAACTAAAAGTAGAGAGAGAGAGAGAGTGGGATTGACTTGAAGAAAGGATTGTTTCCTACCAGCAAGCTACCTATCAAAACTCAAAAGGCCCTAACATGGGATGTGGAGAAGGCTTTTTGTTTGGTTGGAAGAGAGAGAGAGAGAGAGAGAGAGAGAGAGAGAGAGAGAGAGAGAGAGAGAGAGAAGTGATTGATGAGGGGTGGTAGGAAATAGACATCAAAACAACCGACAAGGTCATGTTCTTCTCCACTCCCACAACCTGCAATTTGGTCCCCCCAAATCTCTTCATTATTTTCTTATCTTTCTTCACATTGAAACCTCCTTAAAAAAAATGTATAAATGAAAATCAAGATTTACTCAAGACAGTCCCATCCCATAATGGGTGACTCTAGTCAATGCCTTTTGACTGGCATGTTCTCTAGGCGCTCATCCTTAGACTATCTAGTCAGAGTGGGCAACCAAACGCTCAGTCTAGTCTAGTTCGAGAGTTGGCAGACTAGATAGTCTGAAAGGTTTCAGATTGAACAGTCTGAGACCTTGCTTACCTTCTCAAACCGTCTGATTTAAGGGCTTGTTTGTGGTCTCGGACTAGACCAATCTGGAAGCATTTCAGATATGATAAACACCATTATTATTTATACACATTCGAAATCAATCCAAAATAGCTGATAAACATTTTCCAAAGTTTAAACACTTCTAAAACTTTACAAACTAGATTGAAGGACAAAAATCATTAAAAAGAAAAGTAGAGCGGTTAGAACCTATCATTAAAATAAGGAATAAGCTTTGTAAGTATCGATAAACTCCTTTCTACTACCTATAATGGAGGCTTGAGGCCACCATTGGCCGGTCCTCCACCAATGCCTGCCACGTATCCGGTTGCGATCGTGAAAGTTATCCCTCAACCGTCTAATTGAGGCCTTACCCACGATCCTATCACGAGTGTTACTTGGTAATGCCTTTGTTATCGGTTTTGCGCCATTAAAACCTTCTCATCCCTATATAACAAGGAAGGGGAAGTCACCACTAACATTATTCTTCTCCTCTCTCTCTCACACACACACACCAGACACACAAATGCAATCTCTTGTTTTCTCTTAAAACACAGTGCAGCTCGAACTCTCTTCGAATAGATTATATAATCGCACTTTATCCCTGCATAGCCGGACTACTCTCACATTTGCCTTCGACAAGGAGTCATTGAGAACATCCGATCACCATTAACATTTTTTTCTCAGTAACCTTTGTTCTTTTTCTCCTCCCAGAATATAATCAGTCCGTAGAGCCGAGTTCGGACCCCTCTACGAGCCAAACTCAACTCTAACTACAATGACTTCTTCCTCATTCTAGTCATTTTACTTATTTTCTGTATAAAGTCACTGACTAAACCGTCACAGTCCATTTGACTGTCACTACTTGGGTTTCCTCGGGCTTCACGAGCTCCCTTTTGTTTCTTTGCTCGCAGGACTCTTTACAGACATCATTGGTCTCCACGAATACAAAATCCCATGAGACATGCCCAATTGGTGACATCAAGCCATCCAGTTATCAGTTAAACAACCTCCGACTGCTTTACTCTCTCTCCCGCATCTACTTTGACCTTATTCTCTCTCACATACATACCAAGGAAGAGATACCATAACCTCTCCCTTCGTGTAAAGTTGTTGCCGACAACCAATTTGGTGTACTTACTTTATTACGTTATCTCTTCTCGCGACTATATGAAATTTTAGTTGTTTTGCCAACAACCCTTGGCTCAAGTGGTAAGAGGTAAGTCTTCCAACTTAGAGGTCAAGGGTTCGAGGCACACGCTTACCAATTCAAAAAATAAAAAAAGATTTAGTTGTTTTGCATGCTTTTATCTCATTATCTTAAAACATGTCTTTTATATCTAATGCGTATGTTTTCAGCTTTCAAAACAAGTCTGAGTTTGAGAAGAAGACTTGTTTTAATGTCTAAATTGATTAGAGAAGTAAACACATGCAAATACTCAAAACTGTACAAGTAATTTACACATTTTTTTTATTTCACTATCCATATCCAGATTTAGAAAAAAAAAAACACCTAAAAAACAATCATTCTAGCCTGTAAAATAACTCGGCCAATTCAGATTTGGGAAAAAGCAAACAAACAGAGCCTTCGAATGATCCCACAAAATATATACTGAATTAACAAAAGTCGTCTCTGGAACCATGGTACAGGGAAGAAACTATTTAAATGAAGAGCAAGTACCAACTTTAAGTTGAAGGTTTCCCATTGGTCATACCTAATTGATAAATTTTTGTTATAATCAATCACTGTATAGATGAGTAGGCAAAGGATCATCAGTTCTAGATGCAAACTTTAATGGACGAGGAAAATACCAAATTCAATATGGAGATGATAATGGTGCAGAAGGTAGAAGAGCTTCTTGTATGAGTTTCTCTGTGAGAGCTTTAGAGAGTCCCATAACACTATCCGGTGCTCCCATCTGCATAGCGCCATCAAACTTGTTTCAACGCGAAATATACAAATAAAATAAATTCATCGATCGACAATGGCAGTTCTTTCCATGTCATCCACAGACAAAATTTTCAAATTTGAGAACAGGATCGACCCAAACTCAAAGAAATCAAAGGCTCAAAGCGATTTCTCTTTTACCCTAATGCTCTTAGGGGAACCAGGGTGAGACTACAGACCAATCATGTGTTGGAGTAACTGAGTTAGTCAGCTTAGTTGTGCGAGGGGGTTGTGGTCACTCTAAAAGTGTGAGGAAAAGCCTCACCTCTTGAGCTAGCTTCAGGAGTGAGAGAGGCCCAATATCACTTTAAGGTAAGCCTACGACCACACCAAAGATCATTTTCGGATCCTAGTTGCAATAGCCTAATATCTATGTGGGAGACGTACCTTTCCTTACTTTTCTGTTGTTGATAGCTGAACAAGTATAAACGATTTAATATTAGGTATTTTGTCTTTTATATTCTTACAACAATTACAGTAAGTCTCTTCCGATGATTATTCAGTGATGCAAGGGGTTTTACTTCTTCACAGCCACCATGATTTTGATATCTTAAGTGTCTGTGTATAAATAACTGGAAGTAGAAAGACAGAAAACAAACCACTGCTTCAACGAAGGGCAATGTCAAAGGGTGCTCGAGCATTAGACCTCCGGCAACGTTGAGCACGATTCCCTCATCAATCTATAAAGAAAGAAAAAACATTCAGCTAAATCGTTCGGCTTCATAAATGATAAAAGCAACAATACAGAAAGAACATGTTTTTGTATTTTCAATGATTTTACCAGGTTGTCAATGATCTCATCAGGTATGTCATGGAAATAAACCTACACAGCATCATTGCAAACGCATTACCACCACTGCATCATATACACCATAAAGTGACGAACTCGAAAAAAGTGACGAAAACCAGATGTGATCAAGAGAAAGGGTAAAAATAACCATAAATATGAGAATAATATCACAATATTACCTCAACTCTGTCGTATCCTCCTTTTCGGGTTCCTGTCTTTAGGTTGGTAACAAGAACAGATCCCACCACAGATGTATGCCCACCAGAATAGTCTGTAAAGTATGTAGAGATGACAATAGAACCAGCTACATTCCGGTGTCTGTGTGTGTGTGTGAGAGAGAGTGATTAGACAAACCTTTGAGGAATCGACGTGCTTCGGCCTTGTTGGATGGCTTCTCTCTGATTATCCCTTCATAGACCACCACCTCCATGTCAATTGAACTTATTAATGAGATGGAAATTAAAAAGCACAAATGGGTATCCTAGCTAAAGTTAATGATATTGGTTGCATTGCAATAAGCCGCATACCTTCTGTTTAATGTGAATTATGAAAGCTCAATCACATATATTATTATCTCAATATTCTACTAACTCTGTTAATGTTACTCTCTATAGATAAAAGGTGTAAAAGTAATTATATAAATAAATTCAGAAGCCATATGATGCATAGAGGCGTGCCATTTGCGTATTTATTCTATACCCATGACGGATTAGATAGAGCAGAAAACAAAGATAAATTAAGAAGTCCATAGTTGAATGGCATCAAAAACGAAAATAACATTGCCTCCCTCTCATGTTCTACCAAGGATAACAAAATGATGAAACTTTCATAAAAGTAATCTTCAAGGGACTGGAAGAACTGATTAATGCATACACAAAATTATAATACGGAGTCGTAACAAGGAAAAAGTTGAGAAATACTGTATCTGCAGTAATTAGGAGCGTTGGTTCAGCATTGTTCTCTTGGAAATAAGAATGTTGAAGCCGAGAGAGTATGGCATTTGCCTGATGGTCAAGAATGAAGGTTTAAACAATTAGACTTTGAAGCCACACCAAGAATTTCAACCGGACTCAGCAGTGTAAAATAAGAAATAACAACTCATTAGAATATGCAATTACAAGAAAAGCTTTCTACTACCAAGCAAGGAATGAAATTTCGGTTCGGTCGGTCCAAAAGTGGAAACGTTTCGTAGAAATGTTTCGGTCAGTGTGGAAATCTCACAAATCTACAGAAATGATAGAAATATGATGCAATTATGTATAACAAGATTATTAAACCATAATAAAGCATAAAAATGATGTTTACATTATCTATTAGTTTAGGGAGTATTAACAATTACACAGTTACTTCCGGGGGTAAATTGAATAATTTTTTGGCTATAACACCCAAAAGATAACATTCTTACTAATAATAATTAACAAACTATGTTAGTTTGAGAAGGTATCGTCAATTACGCAGTTATATTAGAGGTGTTACTAAGATAAAATCAATTTAGGCAGTTAAGTCAAGTCGTAAATCATTCAAATAGATTTAAAAACCATGGAAAACATAACATAAAAATCAAAAAAGATCTAAGAGAAATGAAGATGAAAAAGACGAAGAAATGGATATTTTTCTAGTATTAGTTTCTCTGATTTTTTTGCTAGACTTCTACTATGTCGGTCGAAATTTCCATCATGTCGGTGGAAATTTAGATATTTCCCACAACTTCGGTGGAAATTTCGATCATGTCGGTGGAAACTATGCAGGAAATAGTTGTAAGTGTTATTTCGTGCACCTAATCTCATTTTAGGAAACGTTTCGTGAAATTTCGGTGAAATTTCGGGAAGTTTCATTCCTTGCTACCAAGTTAGTCTGTTCATTAATTCCATTACTCTGTCCGCTTTAAGCTACTTCCCACACCCCATTGAAGCATAAATTATAACCTAACATCTCTTAACAAGTGGTTAAACATGGGGATAATGAGTATTCTTCCAATCTTAAACAATACAAAGAACCCTTCTATTAAAGTGGTATTATGTTGTTGACCACTAAGCTCGAAAAATCGGAAATCGGGACTAGTCGGCAGACCCGGGCCTAGCTACTAGTCGGGACTACAACGGGACCAGTCGGATTTAATCGGTTATATATATATATATATATTATATAATATAATAATAATAATAACATTATATAATATAATAATAATAATAACATTAAACTAATATATAATATATATTATACAATAATACATAGGTTCCTCATTAGTCTAAAGTTCTAAACTATTTTTATTATTGATAAAAGAAAAGATTGAAGGAAGAACTTCTTTCATATAGTGCCAGCAGCCAAGAGAGAGAAAGAAGGGAGAGATAATCACGTGGTATCTTTTCACCTACTTTTGACAGACATAGAGAGAGAAAGATGAGGCAGGTAGTAAACACTAAACATGAGAGAAAAACAAATCAGTGTATAAGGAAGAAAAGAGATGAAAGGATTGAGAAGGAAATCGAAGGTGACGGAGACTGTTGCTGAACTTCTTACTCTTCTCCTCTAATTCTCTCTCTAACGTTTCTTCTTTTATCTTCAATGGTTGCTGCTATAGCCTATTAGGGCAAGAAGTAGTAGAGAGAGAGAGGGGGACGGCTGCATAAGGAAAGAACATTAAAACCCTAACTTTAAGTTGGGGTTTTGAAAAAAAAAAAAAAATAGCTGCTGCCCGAGCCGAGTTAGTCGGCGCCTAGCCAGCCGGGTAGTCGGCTCCTGGGCGCCGGCTAACTCGGCTGCTGAAATCGACTAGCTGACCGAGTGCTAGTCGATCGGCAGCTAGCCGATTAGTGTGTAAGCGGCACCTAGGCGCCGGCTAGGCGCCGCTTTTTAAAGCATAGGTTGGCCATAATATTTCCCTTGGTTCATGTGGCATACTCTCATACGTCCCCTCACATGTAAGGTACTTTGAGCCAATCACGTGTCTTTTTGTTGTATCACGTGGAGTGGACCACGTGTGCCCGTTGGATACTGGGGTCTGTGACGTGTGGGCATAGCTTTCTTATCATGTTAAGTTCGTGGGCATCCAATCAAAATCAATTGACAATGGGTGTAGCGGTCCTAGATGTTTTATTGTTGGTCATGAGACTTACTTTAGTCCTTTTGTCAACTATTCTCACACCATTTAAGTTTAAAATTAGTTATAAATGTATCTTCAAAATAAGCAATTCACAGAGATCCATAAACTCCTCTTGCTTAGATTTTTATTGTGAAAAATACAAGTAGAAACATTCACCTTCGCCTCAGCTAGAGCCATTACCAACTCTTCTGGCTTTTCCTTTCTAATACCTTTCTCATCTATATCTGCAGTCTAAAATCATAATAGGGATTAACTTGCCATAATCAACGAGAACAAATTCAAAAGATTAGCATAGTGAGTGCACAAACCATGATGGTAAATTCATATCCCATCTCAGTTAAGATTTTTCGACGAGCCATCGAAGATGAACCCAGTATTACCTGACTAACAAAAACGTCATATCAAGTATTAACAAAATACTCTAGCATTGACCCTGAAATTACATTAAAAGTCACTCTGGCACAAATACAACATGAACATAATCAAAGATAATGCTTGTCTTTTTCTCTATGTCAGATCTAAAACACAAGAATTTAAAATTACATCAAATTAGATTTCAGAATGTGTGTTTTTTGTCCGACCCGTGATGTTTAACATGTCTGAGTGGAAGATCCGAGTCGATTTTTAGGTCCCTTTGACTCAGACAATTCAAATTCAGACAATGAGAGACAAAAAAACAAACCTAAACCCTCTGTAGGATTATTAACAGAAAACCACATTTCTTAGTAAACCAACATCTAATCTCCAAGTAAGAGTTAAAATGCCTTTTGTAAAGAATAACTAGTACCTGTTCAAACAACAAATTAGGAAATATTGCACCTAAAAATTTGATTCATTATCTTCCTTCATTTTGGAGAAATGTAAAAACATAATGTAATTTACGCAAAAACACACAGAGAATTATAAACATGTAATGTAATTTGAAAAGCTTTAAAAGATGAGATAGAACAGTGACGATGAAATAGAACTGAAAAGTAGGGTTTTATTTTGAAATAGTAAGTATGAGTAAACCTTGAAGGAAGAAGGAGAACCATTTCCACCCATCAGTCTCGCTCTCTCACTGGCTCTATTCTCTCTCTTCTGCGTAGATAAGGAGCGGATGGAGTAAAGAGGGGTGGGAGGGATTCTTTTTGTGGTTTCACTGGCTTGTCGTTTCCGTGGAGGAAGTTTAAAGCATCGCCAATTGGAGGAACCCCAACTTTGTGACCAGCTTCCTGCCTAGCCCCCTACTTTATCAAAAATACCCAGATGACCCCTTTTTGGAGTTACTGTTATAACTCCGTTAACTAGTCATCACTCTCTCTCCTCTATCTCATCACCTCTCTCTGCCACCTCATCATCTTCATCGGCGAAGGTAGCCAACCGACAAAATTTTCGGCCGACAACCTTCAAATTTTTTTCCTCTCATCGCTCGCTCTCTAAATACTCTGACAAAGAGAAACCCTTCGCCGGAGTGTTTAGAGAGAGAGAGAATAATTTTTTTTTAAGGAGAGAGAAAAAAAAAAGTTCGTAGGTCGCCGACCGGCGACTTCGCCGGTGAAGACGACGATGTGGCGTGATAGATGATGTGGCAGATAGAGGTGATGAGATGGAGGAGAGAGAGTGATGACTTGTTAACGGTGTTATAACGGTAACTCAAAAAGGGAGTCATTTGGGTATTTTTGATAAATTGGGGGCTAGGCAGGAAACTGGTCACAAAGCTATGTTCTATTTGGAAAATAACCCTTATTTTATTGGTTATAATTTTAGATGAGCGTGACCCAGTTGGTTAGTGCATTACACTACAATATAGAGGTCCTAGATTCGATCCACTGGAAGTGTAAATCCAGAAATATTGAACTTTGGTTATTAAAAGTATAAATAATGTAATAAATTTGTCGGGCTTTAGGTCTCTTTCATCTTGTTGGACTTCACACCTAATTCATTTCTTGGTTTATTTTAGGTGGTTATCGTGTTTGTCACATGTTCGTGATGTATCAATGGCTTGTAAAGAGTAAGGTAGAAAAATTCCAGGGTACAAAGTTTTAGATGGAAACAAAATATTTCGGAACTTTTTGTTTCCTCTAAATACTTAAACCCTCTTTCCTCCACCATCAACTCTGGCGACTTCCACCACAAATTTCAGTGACACTCCACCATCTCCGAAAACACTTCTTCCTTTCTCGTCTTCCCTCTTTTTTTCTCTTCTCCTCTATCCCTCTCTGTCTATTTCTCTATCTCGCTCTCTCTCTCTCTCTCTGACTCCCCTTTGCCGGAGCTCTGATTTCAGGTCCGTGGAAGGCCCAGGCGGGCAGGACGACCACATGGGCCCCCACCATCAAGGGCCTATTTTTCTTTGAGATCAGGATGATGCCTATTATAGAATAAGAGCTCTGTAATCATTATGTGAAGTCTCTTAGCTCAACTTGCAAGTCATCTTACCCTCCATGTAAGTGGCGCGGGTTTAAGTCTCGTGGTTTGCGATTCCTTTGTTTTTTTCACTAATTAGAGTTCGATTGTTAACTAACTTCTAATTTATTGCCCCATTACACCATTTTTTTGTGAAAAAATTATTGGGTTATTTCTCAAATGACCCCAACTTTGTGACCAGCTTCCTGCCTGGCCCCCCAGATTAGCAAAAATACCATAGGGCGGCGACTCCTGCCGGAAAAGATGATGTAACATTTTAGGTGACTTGGCAGAGAGAGGAAATGAGGTGGAGGAGTGAGAGTAACGGACAGTTAAAGATAACGGAAAAAGGGGGCTGCGTATGGGTATTTTTGCTAATCTAGAGGGCCAGGCAGGAAGCTAGTCACAAAGTTAGGGGCCATTTGGGAAATAACCCAAAATTATTTTCATTTTGGACCATTATACTTTATAATTTGATAACTAAATATTAAATACGATGTTACACTAAAATGCAAACAATCTGTAAGAGTTGAAATTTTATTGTGTTATTTGTATTTATAAAAGTATAATCTGAGACATAATAAATCGATTTCTTTTTTGTTACAAGTGATTACGGATTCTTAGACTAGATTTCCTAAAAAAATGATTTTTTTTCTGTAACTAATTTCTTCGAAATACATTTGGATTTGTCTATAATTTTCATCTTTCTGATGTTAAACTATCTTACACTTTGATTAACTTTTACTTGTATTTTTTTTTTTGAAAAGTCTTTATTCAAATTTGGCACAGAACTCAAAATTCTCAGCCACGACCCTGCCTGGGTTCGTCTAGAAACCAGACCAAAGGAGATCTGATTTCGTCTGATTTGAGACCAAGTCTGGTCATCTGAAAACAAAAAATCTAACGAAGGGGCTACTCCCCTTCGTAGGAGAGAGAGAAAGAGACAAAAGATAGAGGGCAAGGAGAGAGAGAGCGAAACAAGAGGGAGAGAGGAGAGAAGAGAGATGTTGGAAATTCCGACGAGTTTCGCCTGTTGACGACTATTCCGACAACATAAAAGGGAGGATGTGTTTGGGGGAACATT
>BEHA01001153.1:325070-330070 GCA_002897215.1 Eschscholzia californica subsp. californica | reverse complement strand
GAATGTCGGAGAGAGAAATTGAAAAAAATAAAGATTTAAAAAGAAAAAAGAAAGAAATTCAGGAAAATAATATATAAATATGACAAAAATATTTAAAAAAAATTCCACAAAGGTAAAATGGGTATGTTTAACAAATATTGGGGGCCAAAAAGAACTGTCGGACACAATTAAGGACTAAAAGGACCTGCCGGACACATATAGGGGCCAAAACGGCGAGTTGGTTAGGGCCAAAACGGAATTAACCCTAATTTTTTACGTTAGTTTCTATCTAAGGCTTGTCATTTGATTATATGAAATGATTTTCAAAATGACACCTCATGTAACTTATGATCTTCATATCCCGATTGGGGATAACAAGAATTGGTCTGCTTAAAATAATAACTACATGAATGTGCTGATTTATTCAAGACATCTTCAACAAAAAAAGATTCATTCAAGGCGACAAATGATGAGCAATGTTGATATACTAAAGGCCATTCGTGAGGGGAAACTATACATACATTTCACTATGGAGTTTCTCGACGCTTTAACTCCGGAGCAATGCAAGGCACTGACGGCTGTGTTCCTTCTAGGGCCGTTACTCAGATGATAGACATGATTTGGACGAATGAAAGGAAACAATAATGTCATGCTTATTTTCATAACTGGTTGAGATTGTATGCTTACCTCTTTGACGCATTCGAAAGAACTGTCCGTGCCCCACGGACACGGATTACACCCTCGTCCACATATATAAAAGGATGGCATAGTAATAATTGAGTTTCTATAGAAATTAAAAAATAATATTGTGAGAACTAAAAATTCTGCAAGTCACCACGGAAAGAAAAACGACATGACAAGCTAGGTCAGATTTATATCGAAGGTATAAGTTCGAGTATTCTCTGTATTATTATTGATAAATGTATACGAAATGGTCAATAAACTATGAACTCTTTTTATTATTTGGAAAATGACACTTTATTCCGCATGTCTCCTGACAAGATAATGTGTCGGATATAGATTTAGAGAGAAAAAAATAAAAATACTTTCTCTCTAGAACTATTCGTGAAAGGTCAGTCGGTCGGGATTCAGTCAGAATATGTGTCGGGCATAACATCAAGACTGTTATTATCATATACTGTTTGGTGGTCTTGGGCCTCTCTTACCCCAAAAACTAGCTCAAGAGGTAAGGCTTCTCCCACACTTATTAACACATCTGATGTCCCTTCCACAACCAATGTGGGGTTAACCTAATAATCTCCCCCTCACACATTAGCACTCTTCAATAGTTATTGGGCTGAGACTTGTTATTACCTGGGCTCTGATACCAGTGTTGGGTGGTCTTGGGCCTCTCTTACCCCAAAAGCTAGCTCAAGAGGTAAGGCTTCTCCCACACTTATTAACACATCTGATGTCCCTTCCACAACCAATGTGGGGTTAACCTAACAATCTCCCCCTCACACATTGGCTCTCTTCAATAGTTATTGGGCTGAGACTTGTTATTACTTGAGCTCTGATATCAGTGTTGGGTGGTCCTGGACCTCTCTTACCCCAAAAACTAGCTCAAGAGGTAAGGCTTCTCCCACACTTATTAACACATCTGATGCCACTTTCACAACCAATGTGGGATTAACCTAACATATACTAGGGTATATCTCGTATCCTAAGACACGAACAGTTGTACAAATCAAATTTGTCGAAATTTTAACCTAGTGCATTTATAGGTGCCCTATAGTATTGCTTTAGCCGCTCTCCCCAAACATGTCAGCCGACTTTCCATATTTATTATTGTTATATTCTGGATATAACAATAATAAATACGTATTTTTCTAATTTGGAGATATTAGAATTTATGTCCTTTTTATTATTAGAATTTATTTCGTGATATTCTGCCAAATAAAACTCTTATTTAAACAGTATAAGAAAAATATATATAAAGATATTTCCCTTTAAATCCTAAATTTTAGATCTGAAAAACCTTATAAAAATAAGGTCTGTGCATTCGATTAATAATACTTACTGCATCATAGAACAAGTTTTATATCCACATAAAATCATGGTTGGTCTAAGGGGTCTAGCTCTTATCTTCTTCCTCCTTACAACTCTCTTTGCCCTTCATCAAGGTTTTTACTTATTACCACATGTTTTCTTTTACAATGTTAAGTTACAAGAACCAATACTTCACACATGATTATTCTTGATATTTGCTGAGTTTTCATTGCTATGTCTTTTTGGGTGGAAAACCAATAATCTTAAGTAATATTTTTTTTTATTAATTGTTTTAATTGGTTACTATATTTTTTTTTTACAGCAGGCACTAACTTACCTAGAGAAGTGGATGCGGAGAGGGTTAATGTTAAGGGGAGTAAAATAAACATAACACCATGTCACAAAACAACATGTAACGAGTTTAAACAAACTTGTTGGTGTTGTCAGTTCCACCCCGAGAATTGTTACTGGCAACATCAAGAATGTACTGTCGCTGCTTGCACGAATCTTGCTGTTGCTACTGCTACTAGCGGCACCGTTGCTCCCACTCGCGGCCCTGCTGTTCTTCACAAAAGCCCTTCTGGATTTCATTGAAGAGGATGAAGAAGAAAGAAGTAAAAATGCTTAATAAGTTTTGAACAAATTCTGTTGAGTGTTGATAAATTTGTTTTTCATGTAATCAATAAATTTTTTTATAAGGTATTGCTTGTATCTTTCTACTGGCAAGTCTTGCATTAATATTACATTTTGTTTAATACATTCTGTTGAGTGTTGATATAAGGTATTGCTTGTATCTTTCTACTGGCAACGCCCTTTTGTCGAGAACTACCGGGAATCAATGTGTTCCTTCGTACAAAAAACATCAGACCACCATAATAGGATACGTTACATAAGGAGGATCGAAAATAGGAGATCCGGCGGTCAAGATAAGTTGCAGAAATAATATACGTGTATGTACGTGACGGATCGAGAAGACGAGATCCGACGATCAAGAAGAATTCAGAATATTGAAGATATATTGAAGATATGTGAAGATTTAGTTTCTTATATTCAGAATCTCTTGTAACTATCTAATGGTAATATTAGATAGATTTTGTATTATTTCCTAGTTTAGTAACTAGGATTCAAAATCATCGGGTTATGTCTGACCAATGTAACCGATCAAACCCACATAAAATTGTATGTGGTGAATTATAATAAAGAAGTTGTTCTCCGTGGATGTAGGTCTTGAGTATTCGACCGAACCACGTTAAATTATCGTGTCTTTTACTTCATGTCCATACCTCCGATTATAATATAATCGTGAATTTAACATGGTATCAGAGCAGGTTATTTGTTCGTGTTTTAGCTTCCGCTTTTCCCAATAATTTCTATATTGTTGTGTCAAAATTCCAACTATTCTTTTTAGTTGTGATTACATTATTCGATCGCTTTGTCGATTTGTTTAACTTTTCCAAGATTATTCTTGTGATTATGTTTCATAGTTAAGACGGGGAAATCAAGTGAATAAAAAAAAAGGAAGATATTTTTTGTACGAGAATAAGAAAGAAGATATTATTTATTTGATTTATTGGAGTTTATGAAAGTTCATCAAAGACGCATCAATTGTTTCCTCTTCAACAAAGGTAACTTCCCTATTAATATTTGATTTTTCTTCTAAATTTTTCGATTTTATTTTTATTTTTTAGACCTATATTAGGTCTGAATTTGAATATACAAAATTCAGAACCAAAACCATCAGATTTGGTTCTCTTTTATCCCGTTCCTGGAAGAGCATAACCCGGTTTTTTTAAAGTCCGTTGACCCACATTTGCTTTTGACTTTGTTGACCGAAGTCAAATGCCGTTGACCCGAGCTATTTCTTCATCTTCCCGTGACAGCAAAACATAGGTTTCATCCCTGCATTTTCCGGCGAGTTTTTCATCACCAATCGATCATTTACATCGTTTTGGACAATATGTATTTTCGTACCAATCGTTGCTTCCATCGATTTGGACCAACCACCAATGATTACTTTTGCATTTGGTGAAGAATAGAGTGTTTTCTCATCGGTTTTATATCACCACCGATCACTCTTTCTCTCTAGATTTCTTTGTCGGTTGCGATGAATAAGCCTTAATCGGCCATTTCACCTCTTATCAATCGATTATCTATGATTGATTTCCAAATCCGAAACTTATTACTTCTAGAGCTTTCTCTCTCTAGACATATACCACCATTGATGAACCTTGACATTGGCTAAAATTGGTTGGATTTAAATCTATTCTAGCAACCTACTCTCGATTAGGTATGGTTTTTTTTCAATTACCTTCTGATTTGGGAAACCCGATTTTGAGAAATTTCTCAATTTGGGTAAACCCTAATAGAGAAGTTCCTAAATTTCCCCAAATTAAGTATTTGTGACAGTTTCTCATCCCACTATTTTGTGACAGATTGCTTTGCCACAGTTTATCTGTCGGAAATTTATATTGTGACAGACTTCTAATGTCACTTATATCCAACTATTCATAGTTGTGACACAATTTTCTACTGTCACTAATGTTACAGTTTTGCGACGAATTAGTTATTTCCACAATTTGTTGCAACCACACACAGTTTTGTGTGACAAACTTTTATCACAATTTCATTGTTGGAAAATTATTTTGTGACCGACTTCTAGTGTCACCTATATCCAACTATTTCTAGTTGTGACACAACTTTTTTGTCACCTTTCACTTCAATTTGTGACACTAAAATAGATTATTTTATCTATTTTTTTCCGGATATACCCGTGATATTTCCAAAGTCATACTGTGTTTATGACGATTTTATTTCTCTACCAAAATTTTGGACTTTCCCTTCAATGGAGAAAGAATTCCTATTTTGGATTTTAATTCCGGAATTCAACCCGCGAAATTTTCATATGATTATTTTCTTTCTTCCAATTCTATTTTGGAATTTTCCTACCAAATTATATTTTGGAATATTTTTTCACCTAATAGAATATCTCTTCCACGAATAGAATATCTCTATTTTCCATTCCGGAATTATAT
>BEHA01001153.1:304593-324232 GCA_002897215.1 Eschscholzia californica subsp. californica | reverse complement strand
CAAGTATGAACTTTAGGAGTGACAACAAAATAATGTTGTTTTGTTTAAAATCGACAAGAAATCATTGTCGTAATTGCCAAAAAATATTGGAGAAGAAACAACCAAAAAGATGGTCGACATTAAATTCATTTCCAAAAATATGCAAGATCGATATAATTCCGAAAAAATAGAGATATTCTATTCATTGAAGAGATATTCTATTCGGTGAAAAAATATTCCAAAATATAATTTGGTAGGAAAATTCCAAAATAGAATTGGAAGAAAAAAAATAATCATTAGAAATATATGATTATGAAAATTTCGCGGGTTGATTTCCGGAATTCAAATCCAAAATAGGAATTCTTTTTCCGTTGAAGGAAAAGTCCAAAATTTTGGTAGAGAAATAAAATCGTCATAAACAAAGCATGACTTTGGAAATGTCACGGATATATCCGGAAAGAAAAATAGATGAAATTAATCTATTTTAGTGTCACAAATAGAAGAGAAAGTGACAGAAAAAATTATGTCACAACTATACATAGTTGGGTATAAGTGACAGTAAGGGACTGTCGCAAAATTATTTTCCAACAGTGAAACTGTGGCAAAAGATCGTCACATAAAGCTGTGTCAAAAAACTTAAGCTGTCACAAATATCAAATTTGGGGAATATAGGAACTTCTAAATTAGGGTTTACCCAAATTGAAAAATTTCTCAAAATTGGGTTTCCCAAATCAGAAAGTAATTGAAAATTAAACAACAGAGATCATCTGTGAAGTGTATGAGAGTCCAAATCGATGATTGGTATAATCAAACACGGCCAACTATCGCCTATGAGTAATAGAATTGTAGAGAGAGAAAGTAATCAGGGTGGTTCAAAACTTAGATGAAATTCAACCGATTCTTCACAAATCCATAGGTAAATCGATGATAGTTGATAGCGTGAGGTCCAAATCGATAGAAACGATCGATTGGTAAAGAAAAAATGCCGGAAAATATCGCCGGCAAAGGAAGAACGAAGTCAGTTGGTGCGGACGCTCTGTGTAAACGTGAAGTCACCAATTGGAGTATGTGTAGTTGCCGGTCAATAAATGTGGTGGCACAAAAGAAGTGGTTTCACAACAGGAAACCTAGGGTTTCATAGGATTAAGTGAAAAATTTCTCAATGGAGAAAAAAAAAACTGCCTACAGGAACAGTAGGTCCGTTGGAAAGGGTGGGTTGCAATAGGGTACCAGGAATATTTTGGGTCAATTACTTTCTATAGCCACCATCTAAAGTTTAATAAGATGAAATTGAGAAAATGTAGAGAAGAAATAAAATTTATTGGAAAAGTTACCTCTGTTCTGTAGGGAATCATTGATGATTAGGTGCTACCTTGATGAATTTAAATTAACTCCACCGAATGAAGTAAATAATATCGCTTTCCTATTCTCGAACAAAAGAATAAATAATATCGCTCTGATACCATAATAAATTAAAGAAGACACAAGAAGATATAATTATCAAAGGTAATTTCATTGATAGACTTGGTTACATATTTATAGAGATTACAATAGGGTTTGTAGAGAAATAATAAATAAGGAAATATTACAAAGAGGAAACAATTAAAATTACAATTGCTATATTATGTATTTCTTTCTATCTTGGGGAGATATCTTCTAGATATCTTCCTTTTCTTCAATATACTTCAATACCCCCTCGCAAGTTGGAGCAGGGGAAGGAATCTGAATCAAGCCCAACTTGGAGAGTAACCGATGAAATGGATCTGAGCCAAGGGGTTTCGTAAAGATGTCAGCTAGCTGATCGGCAGAGCGAAGGTGAGTCGTCTTAATAAGACCAGATTCAATTTTCTCCCGAACGAAATGGCAATCGATCTCGATATGCTTTGTTCGTTCGTGAAAGACAGGATTGGCGACAATGTGCATAGCCGCCATATTGTCACAGAAGACCTGAAAGGGTTCTGGAATTGAGACACGAAGGTCTTGAAACAAATATTTCAGCCACTGAAGTTCCGCAGTGAGTGTAGCTAGAGCCCGATATTCTGCCTCAGCCGAGGATCGGGAAACAGTCGGTTGTTTCTTGGACTTCCAAGACAACGGACTTGAACCAAGCATAGTGAAGTAGCCGGTGGTCGAGCGACGGGTGATGGGACAACTAGCCCAATCAGAGTCGGTAAAACCAGAAATAGTTAGAGTGCTGGACGAAGAGAGAAGGAGGCCATGATTCATGGTGCCTTTCAAATAACGAACAACTCGAGTAGCCGCATCCATATGATTGGAGTGGGGATTTTGCATGAATTGACTAAGGTAATTCACAGAAAATGAAATGTCAGGACGAGTCACCGTGACATATAAAAGTCGACCAATAAGACGTCGAAACGAAGTTGGATCGTCTAATGGCGTACCATCAATAGGTAATAACTTTAAGTGTTGTTCCATAGGAAAAAGACTTGGTTTAGCTCCGAGGAGACCCGAGTCGCGAAGAATGTCCAACGTGTATTTGCGTTGACAAAGGAAAATGCCTTTTGGGGAACGAGATACTTCGATTCCAAGAAAGTATTGAAGTCGTCCAAGGTGTTTAAGAGAAAAACGTTTCTCGAGACGTAATTGAAGAGATGAAATTTCCGAGGCATTATTGCCGGTGATAATGATGTCATCTACGTAAACTAAGACGTAAATGGCAGTCGGACCATCAAAAAAACAAAACAGTGAATGATCGAAAGATGACTGTTTAAAACCTTCAGCTTGTAAGCCGGTAAAAATTTTGGCAAACCACTGTCGAGAAGCTTGTTTTAATCCGTAAAGGGATTTGTGCAAGCGACATACTTTGTGGTCACCAGTCCTGGAAAACCCAGGTGGAATAGTCATGTAGACTTCTTCATCCAAGTCACCTTGGAGAAAAGCATTATTCACATCCAACTGATGGAGGGGCCAATCTTTAATGGCAGCAACGGAAAGAAGTGCACGAACAGTGACCAATATGGCGACTGGGGCGAAAGTATCATGATAATCGATGCCTTCTACTTGGGTATAACCCTTGGCAACGAGTCGCGCTTTATGACGTTCAATTGATCCGTCAGAGCGGTATTTGATTTTGTACACCCATTTACAACCAATTGGTTTCTTTCCCGGGGGTAAGGGAGTTAATGACCAAGTTTGATTTTGTTCAAGAGCTTGAATTTCCTTATCCATTGCAGCACGCCATTCTGGAAAAGCCTTGGCGGCGGAATAGGACGTGGGTTCTTCCGTATTGACAACGGAAGTAAGAAATGCTCGATGGGAAGGGGTGAATTTTTCAAAACTGACATAGTCAGTTAAGGGATATTTGGTGGAAGTCGTAGGTGCAGTAGTACAAGAACAAAGATAGTCAGCCAGATGGGCAGGACGTCTCGTTGTACGGACTGGTCGAGAAGAAGGTAAAGGTTCTTCGGGAGAAGTAGCTGAAACCGGGGTGGTGTCAGAATTCGAAGGTTCTTTCGAAGGAGAAGCACCTTGCAGAGGGGAAATACCTTGCGAGGGAATAACAGAGTCAGAAGGAAGCTCGGGAGATTCCTCCGAGGAAGAAGCAGCGGAAGAGGAGGAGTCTAACACAATAGGTGGGATGGGGGTCGCGTCAGCGGAAGAGGAGGAGTCTAACAGAGGTAACTTTTCCAATAAATTAAAGAAGACACAAGAAGACACAAACGTCAATGTGTTCCTTCGTACAAAAAACATCAGACCACCAAAAATTGCTTGGCCAATAGGTTGTGCATGTGCTCTGAAAACTCAAACGTCACAAGTTCGATTCTTGGTAGAGGTGGAGTCTTGTTGTTCTGTGGTTCGATTTAAGATAATCAATCTTAATCCTACTGTTTTATTAAAACGGTAATAATCGATAATTTGTTCTTTCTGATAAATTAGAGGTAGACTAATGGATTGATAAATAAGAGATTGTGTAAGACTTTATAATAAAAAAAAATATCATTTCTAGCTCAAAGACCAGATAATAGTAGAATAATAAACAATTAAACGTAAAGAGGTGACTGGTCTTTGAATCGAGAATACCTTTGTCCTTAACATAACTTACACCTTATATATAGTACTAACAGTGATGATGTTTGTCTTCCAGGATAAAACAAAGTTACCTTCCGCACAGTAGATGGTTTGTCTGGTCATCGAAAGTCTGGTGAACTCTTATAAGTGACATGAACTTGTGATAAACACTGATGACTTCTTAAAACACTAATGCTTAAATATAAATACACTGTATATGCAAATCATTTGTCTTGCACAATTCTCCCAGTCTTTATAGGAGGTGAATGGGTATTAGTGAGCGTTTGAATTTGGAGTGTGCAGTTAGTATCCGAACCGACCAAATCAACCCGATCCAAACAGATTTGGGCGGTTTTGGGGACCAAACCAAGGGTTACCTGATTTGTTCGGGATACTAAAAGGTCGTAACAGAAGGGTTTGATTCAGTGTATGAATTTATTTGATGGATAGCCGAACAAACCGATAAAGGAGATGTCCTTCGACCAAAGTTGCAATGCGAGTAATTTGTCGGATATGACAATTGATGAAGAAGATCATTAAGTCCGGATGATTTAGGGGTCGTGTGTTTAGCTAGAAACCAACTACGATCGTCGAATTACGAAACGATTCACGGCTAACTTCTCCCAGATCTTACATCGGGTTACACAAAGAGTGTTAAATTGATCGGAAGATATGACTAGAGGGATGAGACATATATGATTGGGTGAGACCCATAGATATGCCCAAAATGCCTAAAAAAAGTCTAGGCAAAGATAGTGCAAAGACCCAAAAAAAGGGTATTTGGGGCGGGCAACAAAAGGGATATTTTGGGCCCCAAAAAGGAGACGGCCAAGCTAAGGCGTGCTCTCTTATAGGGGCCGGTTAGATCTGCCCAAGACGGGCATGATGTGGTCGGTCAAGCTAAGGGAATCTAGAAAATAGCAACTAGTTGCTATTTTCAAGGGTTTCCCAAATCTTATTCAAATGGGCTTTTTAGGAAACCTAATTAAGATTTTACTCTATTTTAGGGGTTTTATATAATGCCTCTTGAGACTTGAATAAGATGTGAAAAATTCTCAAGAAGCTTTCACTCTCTACAACATCAAGTAGAGAAAGAAAGAGAGATAATTCTCATAACTTTCTATCTAGTCAAAGAAGATGTTCTTCAATCTAACCACCATTGGAGTTTTAGCTAACAACAAGGTGGGAGATCATGGTGATTGCTCGGTGTCCCAAGTAGAGGAGCTATAATTGGAGCTCTTGGTCTTCTCAAAAGCGATAAGAAAGGTTCGAGGGAAAACTAGCGTTTAAGGTATTTATTCGAACTAGTTAACTTAGTTATAATTATTAGCTTATGCACGAGATCCTGGGGATATTAGTGTTAGAAATGTTAGATGTCCGGTACGAAAACTAGGAGACACCATAATCCAACAACCGAACCAAACCATGTATTGATTTATTTTATACATTATATATGAAAAAGTATATGATGGGCATGATGGATGGAAGAGATTTAAACTAGAGAGATTATTGAAATAAAACTCTAGTGTCCTTAGAAAACTCACAAGTAGAATAATAAACAATTAAACGTAAAGAGGTTACTGATCTCTGAGTCGAGAATACCTTTGTCCTGAAGATAATTTAAGGCCGCGGCTTTGGGGAATAAAGAAAACTCTCCGGGGAATAAATTCTCGAGGGAATCCAGATTTTTTTGAAAGTTCTCCGGGGAATAAATTTTTACGGGAATGCAGAATACATTTTTTTGAAAGTTCTTCTCCATCTCATCTGTTCTCTCTGCCACTTCATCTTCTCGCCATCTCATCATCTTCTCCGGCGAAGGTCTCCGGTCGGCCAATTCCGACCGGCGACCTTCAAACATAAAAAAAAACCTTTTTTATTTTCTCTCTCTCTAAATTTTTTTTTTCTTTTCTCTCTCTCTAAAACAGATCTAGAGAGAGGGTATGTTCTCACAGGTAGAGGGATTATGAAGTGATCTTACCTGAATAACATGATTTCTGAAATCAACTTTTTCTCTCTCTTTTCTAGTTCTGTATTCTACATATAGAACACTAATAAGATAAGTTGTCCAACTACCTAGTAACCCATAGAACAACTGGAACACTATCCCGGATATCATCCCTAGCTGTGAAAATGAGTATGGTAATGTCAATAGAAACTGTGCTACCTGTGAAATCATTCAAAACCCAAAACCAATTTTAACCCAAATGCTAAAAATGATGAAAATGGAAGATTTTGATCAAACCCCAGAACCAAAATAAACCCAAATACTAAAATTAAATTTATGAATGAAAACGAGAATCTAAAGTACCCCTTGTGAAAGTTTATGTTAGTTAATAGACTGTAAGACGTAAACTAAAATAAAGAACACAATATTTGACGAGGTTCTGTCGGAGGATCACGACCTACATCCTCGGAGAAAGCCAGAACGGCTACATACTTTATTATCCACAATTGTGGTGATTCGTTACAATGATTGATTAGTAATCGAATGCTTAAACTACTAGAACCCATCTCTTATTTATAGGGTTTAGGGTTTCCTAGTTTCTCCCAACTAAACTAGGAAACAATATAATCTCTACTCAATATTACTATTAAATAGTTACAAGAGATATCCTAAATATATCTTCGATATCTTCTAATATCTTGGACTCATCTTGATCGTCGGATCTCTTCATGTCGATCCGTCTCATCTTCATATATCTTGGACGGTTGATATTTGATATCTTCGGATCTCGATTCATCTCGATCCTTATACTCTAACACTCCCCCTCAAGTTGGAATACGGAACCCTCAAGTTGGAATACGGAACTTGTGAAGTATCCAACTTAAAGATTGAACTTGGAAAAGGTGAATGTTTCTCGCATACGATTGGATTCAAAGCTTGAACTTGGACTTCATTTTTTTTTGTTTAATGTCGAACAAATGATGTTGAATTCTTTGTCTGCAACTTGAACTTCTAATCGCACATAAACCTGATATAATGTTCTTGTCTTTCTTTCGTAAGCTTGAATGGCATTCTTGTCTTCTTTTATTTATTTCAATATTGTGCATACAATAGTGATGGAGGGGAGGGGAGGGATGGGTTGACCCGTAAGGCGCCAATTTAAGAGAAGATCAAACTCGTTTGGATGTTAACGAATTGATTATAACCGGATGGTTACGGTTTGAGAAATATATCATTGTAGACGAAACATGAAGAAATGTGATCTAATGATATTTTAATTTCAACCAAAGGAGGAAACAAATCATAGCTAAAAAAAATTGAAGCTGGAAAAATTTAAAAAGTGAAGTGATGAAGCTTCATTCCAACTTAAATTGAGAAGGGAACAACACAAAAGTCGTTGTTATGATCGACAAGCTATCCATTGTCGGAAAGGACAAAGTCACAGATTTAATTCCGGCATAAAATAGACATATTCTATTCGTTGAAAGGAACTTCCGAAAAAAATATTTTGGTAAGAAATAGAAATCACCATAAATAAAGTACGATATGATAAAGTCGCGGGTGAATCCGTAGAAAATTAGATCAAACAAATCCATGTTGTGTTCAGAAACACAACGGACATATGTCATACAAAACAGAAACCGTGGTGAATAAATGGGGAAGAAATATTCGCAACAGTGTGGGACACTGTTGGAGAAACAGTGACAGTAAAGAAACTGTCACGAATTAAATTGGAAAATTTAAGAACTCTAGCAAAATAACTAGGGTTTCCCGAAATTAGGATTTCTCAAACTCGATTTAGGGTTAATATCAAACAGCAGAAAGCACATGTAATGTGTATTAGACTCATAATCGATGATTTGTATAATCTATATCAATCGAACTCGGTCAAGAATCAACCTGCGGTGATCGATTGTAGAGAGAGAGTGAGTGATCGGGACTAATCACAATGGGTTAGTCGCCAAATCAAAAAGAAAATCTCTGGTTGTTTGTCCAAATCGATGAACTTGGAATTGAAATAAAATAGACCAAGTGATTTGATTGATAACGGAATCAGGAAAACAATGATTCAATGAAGATAATATTCTTGCATCATGAAATCTGATGAAAAATTTTGAGCTAGATATTTGAAAACTCGAATCCTAACTACGAACCTTGAACTTGAGAATGTACACGTAGATAGTTCACCAATGTATTTCTTGAAAATCTGAACTCTAGGATAATAATACAACGTAGATGAATATAAAACGAATATGAGAGTAGTCATAAGCCTAATGTTGGAAGATAAAAATCAAAAATATTGATTGATAAATTAGTCAACAGAGAATTTAGAGATAAGAATGTTGATGATGCCTGAGATTGAAAGGTATAGATGCCAATGCCATGTTGCCCAATCCAAAGAATATTGTTCCTAACAGTAGGGTGGTTCCAATTACGAAGAGCATAAACTCCCTTGCTGCGGAATCATCGATTAAGTTCTTCATGTATGGTAAGACGAGGTGGATAGAAATTGCATGAAGTCGACTTGAATAGGAAAGCTTGATAATGACAAGATAACTTGGAAAAAAAAAATTTGATAAGGTGATTTATCGATTATCTAGCCACAACGGCTAAAATTTTAAGAAGATCGACAAAGTGATTGAAAAGTAGAATCACGACGCAAGAAAATCGTCGGAAATAGTGGAAGCTAATTTTTTTTTTGATGAAACAGGATTGATGAACTCAGGATAATTTAATCGATCCAAAAAATCGAGAATTTGCGGAAGTTTGATCAGGATTGATTAACCTGCTCTTGATACCATGTGAAAGTTTATGTTAGTTAATAGACTATAAGACATAAACTAAAATAAAGAACACAATATTTGACGAGGTTCGGTCGGAGGATCACGACCTACATCCTCGGAGAAAGCCACAACAGCTACATACTTTATTATCCACAATTGTGGTGATTCGTTACAATGATTGATTAGTAATCGAATGCTTAAACTACTAGAACCCATCTCTTATTTATAGAGTTTAGGGTTTTCTAGTTTCTCCCAACTAAACTAGGAAATAATATAATCTCTACTCAATATTACTATTAAATAGTTACAAGAGATATCCTAAATATATCTTCAATATCTTCCAATATCTTGGACTCATCTTGATCGTTGGATCTCTTCATGTCAATCCGTCTCATCTTCATATATCTTGGACGGTTGATATTTGATATCTTCGGATCTCGATTCATCTCGATCCTTATACTCTAACACCCCTAATGAAGAAGATGAGAAATGGGGTACCTGATTTGAAGCACACCTAAACCAAGCATCATAAACAGAACCTCGAACTTAGATAGCCTATTTTTCATAGTTATTGGCTTCCCATCTTATCATTTCTACATAATTTCCAGCCATTACTGTTCTAGAGATAGAGAAAAGAAAAAAAATTAGAGAGAAAGAGGAGAGAGCAAATAAAAATAAATTTTTTTTTATGTTTGAAGGTCGCCGGTCGGAAAATTGGTCGGTCGTCGACCTTCGTCGGAGAATATGATGAGGTGGCGTGAAGATGAGGTGATAGAGAGAGGTGATGAGATGGAGGAGTCTTCTAAAATTTGTTTTATTTTGAACTCTCAAAATTAGAAGCCCCTTAGCAATTAAAAGAAACATAAAAGTCAATCTTATTTGACTAATTTTAAGAAAAGTCTTTATTCCCCGGAGAATTTTCTTTATTCCCCAAAGCCCGACCTAATTTAAACCCTGTATATACTACTAACAGTAGTGGTGTTTGTCTTCCATGATAAAACAAAGTTACCTTTCAAAAGTAGATGGTCGTCTGGTCATCGAAAGTCTGGTGGACTCTTACAAGTAATATGAACTTCTGATGAACACATATGACTATTGAAAACAGAAATGCTTCAATATGAATATTCTGTACATGCAAATCATTTCTTTTTGCACCTGCAAATCATTTTTCTTGCACAATTCTCCCCATCTTTATAGGAGGTGAATGGGTATTACTCAGCGTTTGGATTTGGGGTGCACATTTAGTATCCGAACCGGTCACCAGTCCGATCCAAACGGATTTGGCGGTTTTGGGGACCAAACCAAGGATTATCCGAATTTGTTCGGATACTAAAAAGTTGTAACCAAGGGGTTCGATTCGGTGTATGTATTTGTTTGATGGATTGCCGAACAAACCGAATCAAATCATGTATTGATTTATTTTATACATGATAAAAAGTATATGATGGGCATGAGGATGGGGGAGATTTAAACAAATCATCATTTATCTCCTTCCCCTTTCAGTCTTGCTTGTTCTTCGTTTTCACGACTGGCTGCCCCTCTTCTTTCTCTTCACTCAATATTCAATATTTTAATTGCAAAGGTAATTTATAAGTCTTGAACGTCGGAGAGGTTTTTCAGTTCTTTGCAGGTTTCGCCCTCAGATCGTAAGAAGCATAGAGGGATTTAACGCAGGAGTTTCAACATCTTCACTGATTCCAGATACACATATTTTGACATCACCGTATCCTTACATGAATTCCTTTTTAAAACTTAAAAAACAATACTTACCATTACAAAGATTTTTGGTAAGTATCCTTCTTAAAAATAAAATAACTAGTTTAAATTAAAAAAAAAAAACAAAATAAATTTCTATATCACTTTTAGATTTCCTCTTGAATTTCTGGTACGTATTATTTTCCACAATAAATTTCTACACCACTTTTAGACCACCACATTAAATTTCTATACACACCCTTTTCTTTAATTTCTATATACACCATGTTCTTTACTTGAGTACTTTTGCACCTTCTGTATTTTATATAGGCCAGCGCTTTGGGGAAAGCTAAATAGTTTCTGGGGTGTGAAATTTTAAAGGGAATATGTAGAATTTTAGAGATTTTCCGGGGAAATAAATTTTAAGGGGAAATTAAAAAAAACATTCCACCTCACCTCAATCTATTTCCACCTCACCTCACTCTATCTCCACCTCACCTCTTTGTCTTCTCCGATTTGGTCGCCGGCCGGAACATTTTCCGGGCCGGCGACCATGAAGAAAAAAAAAATTCACTCTCTCTCTCTCTCTAGAAACTCCGGCGAAGGGGTTTCCCTTCGCTGGAGTTCCGGTCTGTTAAAGAACAGGCCAGATCTGGTCTGTTGAAGAACCCCCGGCGAAGGGAAACCCCAACTTACATAACGGACACTTATTATTTGAAACTTATATTTTGAGTTTTGTACGGGCATAATTGTATAAGGTTGTGCTTATGATTGAATCAGAGGTGGGAATCGGGCGAATATGTACGTCCGCAGACACTTGAAGCATCGGGTCGGGAGGGTCAGACTCCAAACTTCAATGTCTATTAGAGTAAAGGGATTAATCGGGCGACAATTTTGAAATTGCCTTGCACTTTACCAGCCAAAGCCCGTTAAGAAACTCAGGTAATTCGGGTATGGGTGGTCGGTTAACGAGTAAACCCACGAGTTAGAGTAGTTAATCCAAACACCTTTTCTAATTTTAAAGAAGCTATTTGGTCCTTTGTGTTGTTTCTTTTGGGAATCCAATTCCACGTTGAAAACTAAGGAAGAGCTCTCAGAATTGTATAATATAGACTTAGATTTTAAGAACTTAGTCACTCCGGATGACCTGAAGGATAAATGTACATCCATAAATGATTAATTGTCATTCAAAATGATACTAGATTTCATTCAGAATGTATTTAGAATTGATTAATGGTTCAATTGTTTCTGAGCATATTTTATAGATGTCACTTTTTATTGTGTATTTTTGCCTTGGTTGTTAATTAATTAAAAGTGCATTTGTCGTGTGTCTAACATAATTATATCCTAAATCTAACACAATCTATAGTTGGTGCGTATACATGAGGCGAAGACTGAAGCTTCCAGTTATATAATTTGAACTTCATGGAAGCCAGCTTTAGACTAGGTTTGTGTGATTATTCGTAAGGAATAATTGAAAACTAAAAAGTATGCAAACTATTAAAAATGTTTATTTCCCTGTACAAATGATGATATTGGGGTTAAAATGCTTGCTTATTTTGATGGATAGTTTAGCTCCGATGTTGAGTTTTTTTATAAGTTGTTCATAGGCTCATAGTACGCACTCCATTATATACATTTCGGAAGCATTTACTTCAAATTTCTTTAAGTTAGTAAAATGCTCGATGAAATTTTCCGTGCCAGAGGCACGGGCTATACCCTAGTTAATATATATTTCATGATATTTATTTGCTAAACAAAGCCCTTATTTCAACAGTATAAAAAATCTAATTAATATTATTTCACCGATTAGAAATGCTCTTACTTATTTTGACATTCCTTAAACCCTAAACTTCAGATCCGAAAACCCTTATAAATAAGGTATGTGCATTCGATTACTAATAATTACTACATTATAGAACGAGTTTTATATCCACATAAAATCATGGTTGGTATAAGGGGTCTAGCTCTTATCTTCTTCCTCCTTACAACTCTCTTTGCCCTTCATCAAGGTTTTTGCACATGTTTTCTTTTACACTGTAAAGTTACAAGAACCAATATTTTCAGACATGATTATTCTTGATATTTGCTCAGGTTTCATTGCTAAGTCAGATTGAAAATCAATGATTTTCAGTAATATTGTTGTATTTTATAAATAATTGTTCTTTAAATACTTACATGTCAACAAAAGCGAAACACAAGATCATATTTGTTAAGGTTGTTGTCATAGCTTGAAAATAATTGGAAATGGGTGGAAAATCTTCTTTTAGGTTTGTTGATCAATATCTTTTTCTATATGGAAAGACTTCTTTTAGGGTTCTCCATGTCTGAATATTATATTCTTATTCAGTAGATGTATCTTATTTTATACTAGGGTATATCCCGTGCCCTAGGACACGGACGAGACATTTTAGTTAGTTATTATTTTATTGAGAGAGAGAGATTTTATTAGTTATTATTTTTTTGTTTCTTTTCTCTTAAATTAGTTATTATTTTATTGGGAGAGAGATTTTAATTTCTTTTTTTAACCCTTGAAATTTATTTTGTTTCTTTTTTTCTTACAATAATTTTTTAACCCTTGAAATTAGTTATTACATTAGAATTTTTATTTCTAAGAAGGAAAAGATTATTGTTTTTTAAATAGGTAACTTTAGACTATATTTTAAATTTTGAGAAGGGCTTCCAGACAATATCCTTCATTAAGAAAAGATGTTTATCCCAGTCATCGTTTTCCCTTCTGTTTTATTATATAGATTCTCCGAATTGTCTTATACTGAAATTATCCCCAAATAGTCAATTTGTTTTAATTGGTTACTATATTTTTATTTTTGCAGCAGGCACTAAATTACCTAGAGAAGCAGATACAGAGACAGTTAATGTTAGAGGTAGTAAACTAAACATCGTACCATGCTACCAACGAACATTTCCTAGTCTGACTGTTTGGTGTTGTATGTCCGACCACTCAACTTGTTTCTTGACCCCGAAAGCATGCATCGGTGGTTGCAAGAATCTTGCTGTTGCTGCTGCTACTAGCGACAAAATTGCTTCTACTGGCGGCCCAGTCGTTCTTCACAAAATCCCTTCTGGATTTCACTGAAGAAGGCGAAGAAGAAAGAAGTAAAATTGCTCATTATGTTTTTCATTTAATCAATAAGTATGTCTAGGTATATTGCTATATCTTTCTACTGACAACCTAAAATCAAGAGTAAATTGATGGCTAGTCTTGCATTACATTTTTTTCTTATACTACAAACAAACTGGATGGATGACCCGCAAAAAAAAGTATTGCTAATAAGCAAAAGTTCTAAAAACAAACTGTTTGCCCCCTCTGTTGAGAATTACCATGAATCAATACACAAAACATTAAACCACCAACAATTGCTTGGCCAATTGGCTGTGCATATGCTCCGAAAACCCGAATATCACAAGTTCGATTCTTGGTAGAGGTAGAATCTTGTTGTTCTCTGATTCCATTCAAGATAATCAATCTTAATCGTACTGGTTTACTAAAACAGTAATGTCAGATAATTTGTTCTTTCTGATTAAATTTGAGATAGACTAATGTACTAATAAAGAAGAGATAGAGTAATGACTTTATAATAAGGAAAATCATTTCTATTGCAAAGACCAGATAATAGTAGAATAATAAATAATTAGACGTGAAGAGGTCACTGATCTTTGAGTCGAGAATATCGTTGTCTTTAAGATAATTTAACCTCGTATATATATAGTACTAACAGTAATGGTGTTTGTCTTCCAAGATAAAACGGAATTACTTACCTTGCAAACAGTAGATAGTCGTCTGGTCATCGAACCTTTGGCGAATTCTGATAAGTAATACGAACTTCTGATGAACACAGATAACTTCTTAAAACACTAATGCTTCCGTATGAACACTCTATAATTGTAAATCATTTTTTGCTTGCAAAATTCTTCTTATTTATAGGAGGTGCATGGGTATTAGTCACGTTATGGATGGGTGTAAATAGACCAACATATGCTTAATGAGTATTAGTCACCGATTGGATGGGTGTAAAGAGACCAAAAATGCACCATATCATTTGTAAAGTTTCTAACTATTGATAAATGGGCAGTGGCTAATAAAGAATGTTTTACTTGTTTACATGACGTGGTACTAAAATTAAACTACCACTTCAATGAACTAACCCGAACTACCACTTCAATGAACTAACCCGAGCATCTCCAATGCAACATTCGATCTTAAAAAATTTGAGTGCGACAAAAGAATTTTAGGGTTTTTGAAAAAAACGTTCTCCAATGCAAACCTAAATTTGAGTCTCTAAGATGATGTGGAAGTAGTTAAATAGACATAACCCAAGAGGACACTCTATCTCTAGACCCACCAAATAAAAAATAGAATCAATATTTGAAAATCAAGTTTGAAATTTGGTCTATTTGCCGAACGGGATAGCTCCTGTTACATACAAATGAGTTTTCAAGGTGAAAAAAATCAAGTTTGAAATTTGGTGAATTTGCCGAACGGGATAGCTCCTGTTATATACAAATGAGTTTTCAAGGTGAAAACACACAATGGTGGAGAAGATGGTGTTTCCCGAAGCAAGACTAGAGGATGAAGGTCACCAAAATTCATGGTATAGACCATGACGAGACCATCTCCACTGTCGCATAGCTTAAGACCATACGGATTGCATTAGTGAATGGAGGTCAAAATCACCATCCTTAACGGATCTATGTAACACAATCTGGAGGGTGCGGACTCGACCAAAGCTGGTGAAACGATTAGACTTCATAAATCCATCAATGGATTGAAGCAGACAAGTAAGAGCTGAAAATCTTTGATTCGACAAAGAAAATAAAAAAAATTCGATTTCCTAAATAATGAAACCTAATCTTGAACTTTTGGAGTGGAAGTGACCTGAGCTCGAGTCCCGTATGTAAGTGACATACTGCCAATTGAGAATAACATTCCCATGTTGAAAACAATTAAGTGAGCTGACTCAATAAAAGACCATGCAAAGATAAAATTCTGGATAATATAAGAGATGGTGACACCGAGATGGAGTGAGAGAGGTCGAGTGAGACCGAGAGAGAGAGACCAAGTGAGACCGAGAGATAGAGAGAGATGAACAAGTGCAAAGAGAATGTAAAGACACAATAGTTAACGAGGTTTAGTCGAATATTCACGACCTACATCCTCGGAGAAAGCCAGAACGGTTACATACTTTATTATCCACAATTGTGGTGATTCGTTACAATGATTGATTAGTAATCGAATGCTTAAACTCCTAGAATCCATCTCTTGTTTATAGGGTTTAGGGTTTCCTAGTTTCTCTTAACTAAACTAGGAAACAATATAATCTCTACTCAATATTACTATTAAATAGTTACAAGAGATATCCTAAATATATCTTCGATATCTTTCATATCTTCCAATATCTTGAACTTATCTTGATCGTTGGATCTCTTCATGTCAATCCGTCTCATCTTCATATATCTTGGACGGTTGATATTTGATATCTTCGGATCTCGATTCATCTCGATCCTTATACTCTAACAATACTTTCTCTACATTAAAGATCAATGAGGATACATCGAAAATATGATAGTAATAAATCAAGAAAATGTTCCTGAAGAGTCTAAGAGAGTAAATCTACTCAAGTCTCATTACATACAACTTAGCAAGACTCAACGTCTAGAGGACTCTGATGAGTATGCATGAGACTGATACCATATGCTCAGGCTATAGGATCGGTCATGTAAACATGATTAGTACTCAATTAGACATCTCATATGCTTGGAGTATGTGTAATCATCACCAATCAAATCCAGATAAGGTACTCTGGTCGCCACCAAAGAACATCCTAAAGTACTTAGGAAGAACCGAAGATAAGTTCTCGGTAGGAAGTAAATGGTTGAAGCAAGTCATATGATGCAAAGTTCCAGACTAAGACGTTTGATCTTGACATGGAAACTTCCAGACTGAGACGGTTCGGTCTTGATATGGAAGAATCGTGAGCTGAAAAGAGTTTCAAGTTGAGCACTATTACAAACTCTACAAATTAAAAGAATGAAATTAAAGCTCAAAGAGCATTAATGTTAGTACGGTGATACTAGATATTATCACAAAAGATTGAAGGAGATACCCTTTGATCAAAATGATAGTCAGCACACTTAAAGAATGTCTTCGACTCTTAATTGAGTACGCAAAAGAGTTTACGTAGTAAGACTCAAATTTACACACACTTGTTATCTAAAACAAAATTATTTGTTTCGTTATTAAACTTGGTTTAGTGTTAAACAACAATCAAAAATGATGAATAGATTCCAAATAGGTTTATCAGATGCTTGTTCTGATGAATGAAATCCTATTAAGTGAACCTGAAATTATTTCGTCATCTTCTCCCTAGTCCATGTCATTACGTAGACAATAATGACTTATGAAGACTAGTATGTGATATTGACAGATAGCGATGTTTCTTGAACTATAGGAATATGAGTATTCAAATGAACTAGATGGACGTATAATAGGAGAATATACACTGGATAGCCCACCATGAGAAGACTTCAAAGGCTGAAAGCTAGAAACTCTTATTGAAGAGATTCCTTAAACACAAATGTTCTACTCATCTTCTGTAAGAAATATTGAGTCATGGTTTCGTCAAACGTCACACCGTGAAAGGAGGCTATAAAGGCGGATACGGGGAAAGGTATGATAGACATGAAGTTGATTTGGAGTACATTGCGTCCTCCTAATTTGATTGGGATCGATATCTCCAAGCCACTTGAAGAGTAGCAACTGAAAATGCACGGTCATGCTCAAACAGATTAAAGAGTTCATCTTTTTAGTTTACAGTTGAAATCAGAGTCAAAAAAGTCTAAAAGGATTAACTTTCAAACGAGTTACTAAGAGACAGAGAATCGAGCATTCCACTTGTTCTAAGATAAGTGGGAGATTGAAGGAGATATCCTCCAATCAAGATGACGTTGTGTTCGATTTGTCGGATAGGAAAAATGATGATGAAGATCATCAAATCCGGTCGTTTTAGGGATCGTAGCGTTTAGCTAGAAACCAACTACGAACGACGAATCACTGAGATGATTCACGGCTAAAACAAATAAAAAAATGAGAAATATTTTCAGATCTTTTAACTTCTCTTAATACAATAGGAAATATAATGAGAAGGTTCATGCTTTCATACAACATACACCACAAAAAATTGACCTAGTATGGCGAGAATAGACATTTTCATTCATTTCACCAACTCGATTTTTGCTTCACGAAATCATCCTTGCAGGACAACCCGGGTTTCGCTCCAGGGGGGCGACTCATAGTAAATGTCAACTGATTTCAGCAGATGTTGAGGATAGTTCTGATTCGCACTTAGCAGTCATAGGATCTGAGTTTGCCAGTTTCTAATGAGGTCAGAGTTGCTCGCAGCAGAAGCGCTTCGAGATGTCCATTGCCTTGAGGGGGAGGGAAATCCAGGCATGTTCCCTCTAGCGTTGTCATGGCCCAAACGTTATTCGTGATGATCCTCAATCTTAAACCAAACACTTAGAATTATAGCCCCAAGAAGACAATTCACTTAAATCGACCAAAGATGTGACACAATTATAGGTTCTTCAGTCTCGGTTTTAGTTGCTAGTTTAGAAGATGAAAGTGATCATCTTTTTCTATTTTTATTATTTTGGGTGAATTAAGTTAGATTTTTTTTAGTCCCAACCATTAATCAAATTTTACGTTGCATATCAACATATGTACTACAAGGATGACACAGTAATAATTGAGATTCTATAGGTTTTTTGTCTGTTCTATCATTGTTGATAAATGTATAAGAAATGTTGAATAAACTATGTTGTCATTTTATTATGTTAATGGGAGCCCGAGCCTACCCAGTTCCCATCCCTAGAGCTTGGCCTGACAGAAATTTTATCCTTTTAAAATTGGAGATAATAGAGAAATCCTTTCTAAAATTAAGTAGAAAGATCTTATGAATACCATGTGCAATTAGAAGATTAATATATATTTCATGATATTTATTTCCTAAATAAAACTCTTATTTAAACAGTATATTAAAAACAAAAATCTAAATAATATTCTTTCACCGATTAGAAATGTTTTTACTTATTTTCACATCCCTTAAACCCTAAACTTTAAATCTGATCAAAACCTTATATAAGGAAGTCTATGCATTCTTTTACTAATTACTACACCATAGAACAAGTTTTATATATCCACATAAAATCATGGCTGGTCTAAGGGGTCTAGCTCTTATATTCTTCCTCCTTACAACTCTCTTTGCCCTTCATCAAGGTTTTTACTTATTACCACATGTTCTCTTTTACACTGTTAAGTTACAAGAACCAATACTTGAGACATGATTATTCTTGATATTTGCTCAGTTTTCATTGCTAAGTCGTTTTCTGTTGAAAACCAATGACTCTTCAAATACTAACATGTCAACAAAAGTGAAACACAGGATAATGATTGTTAATTTTGTGGTCATCTACGGCTTCAAAACAATTCCTAATGAGTGGAAGGACTTCTTTTAGATATCTTGAATATTTTTTTTATGTCTGACTATTGTTATTTTTACTAGAGTATTTTTTTTTTGCATATTGTCTTATATTGAAGATAGCCCTACTTAGTCAATTTGTTTTAGTCAATGTGATGTTTTGCCTCCAAAATGAAAAAATTTGTTTTAATTGGTGACCGTATTTTTTTAGCAGGCACCAACATACCTAGAGAAGTGGATGCCGACAGGGTTAATGTTAGAGGTAGTAAACTAAACATTATACCGTGCGTCAAAACATTATGTGATAATACGGATAAGACTTGTTGGTGTTGTATGACCAAGCGATCAGTATGTTTCTTGGACTCGCAAGCATGTGTCGGTAACTGCAAGAATCTTGCTGCTGCTACTGCTACTAGTGGCACCGTAACTCCCACTCACGGCCCTGTCGTTCTTCACAAAATCCCTTCTGGATTTCATTGAAGTAGATGAAGAAGAAAGAAGTAAAATGGCTTAATATGTTTGAACAAATTTTGAGTTGTTGATAAATTTATTTTTTCCTCTAATCAATAAAAATGCCTAGATATATTGCTATATCTTTCTAATGCACAACCTAAAATTGAGATGCCAAATCTTGCATTACATTTTTTTATACTACAAACACACTGGATGACCTGCAAAAAAAAAGTATTGCTAATAAACAAAAGTTCTAA
>BEHA01001153.1:291246-302625 GCA_002897215.1 Eschscholzia californica subsp. californica | reverse complement strand
AATCATGGCTGGTCTAAGGGGTCTAGCTCTTATATTCTTCCTCCTTACAACTCTCTTTGCCCTTCATCAAGGTTTTTACTTATTACCACATGTTCTCTTTTACACTGTTAAGTTACAAGAACCAATACTTCAGACATGATTATTCTTGATATTTGCTCAGTTTTCATTGCTAAGTCGTTTTCGGTTGCAAACCAATGACTCTTCAAATACTAACATGTCAACAAAAGTGAAACACAGGATAATGATTGTTAATTTTGTGGTCATCTACGGCTTCAAAACAATTCCTAATGATCGGAAGGACTTCTTTTAGATATCTTGAATTTTTTTTTTATGTCTGACTATTGTTATTTTTACTAGAGTATTTTTTTTTTTTTTTTTTGCATATTGTCTTATATTGAAGATAGCCCTACTTAGTCAATTTGTTTTAGTCAATTTGTTGTTTGCCTCCAAAATGAAAAAATTTGTTTTAATTGGTGACTGTATTTTTTTAGCAGGCACCAACATACCTAGAGAAGTGGATGCCGAGAGGGTTAATGTTAGAGGTAGTAAACTAAACATTATACCGTGCGTCAAAACATTATGTGATAATACGGATAAGACTTGTTGGTGTTGTATGACCAAGCGATCAGTATGTTTCTTAGACTCGCAAGCATGTGTCGGTAACTGCAAGAATCTTGCTGCTGCTACTGCTACTAGTGGCACAGTAACTCCCACTCACGGCCCTGCCGTTCTTCACAAAATCCCTTCTGGATTTCATTGAAGTAGATGAAGAAGAAAGAAGTAAAATTGCTTAATATGTTTGAACAAATTTTGAGTTGTTGATAAATTTGTTTTTTCCTCTAATCAATAAATATGACTAGGTACATTGCTATATCTTTCTAATGCACAACCTAAAATTGAGATGCCAAATCTTGCATTACATTTTTTTTTTTTTATACTACAAACACACTGGATGACCTGCAAAAAAAAAGTATTGCTAATAAACAAAAGTTCTAAAAACAAACTGTTTGCAACTTTGCACTACAAGAATTGTCCGTCATTCCTTAATATAAAGAACTTTAAACCACCAACAATTGTTTGACCAAATGGGTGTGCATTGTAAAAGAGATTAATGTATACCATTGGATCTTGAAGACATCAACCACATCTACCGTTAGATGATGAAGACTTAGCATAATATTATTTATATATCTTTCAAATATATTATTTTATATTGTATTCATAAAAGATATATATTAATATTGAGAGGATACCTTAATTAGTCTTCTTACCTAATAGAGTGACTGTGAGACTTTATATATATTTCGGTTGTAATCAACAATTGTAATTGAATAAGAATTATCTCTTCTCTCTAATTCTATCATGGTATCTAGAGCCTAAAAACTCTAACGAGTATTGAATTAGATCCTAGTGAGTTTCCGCAAAACCGGCGGCGGTAGACAATATTCATGACTAGCGTCCGCCGGAGTATTGTCTATTAATTTATTTATTTTTTACTTTTTTCCAAATTTGTGTTATTATTTCAATCATTTAGTTTAAAAAATAATAATAATAATAAACTTCTTGATCTAGAATTGTTCCTACTTTTCCATAATAGAAGAATGTTTAAAATCTAAAAGAAATGAAGAGAGGATGTCTTACATTACAAAGTTGCTCCGTCCTTGCAAGTGTTTACAATTTGATCTCGTCTGTCAACTAAATTCATCAAGATTTATGAACATCAAAACCTTGATTACTCCTAACTACCTTAATCGTTCCTTTCTCAAATCTTTCAATTTTTAAATTATTTTTCTGCTTTCTATAGGATGCGTGAATTCAATTTTCTCGCTTAATTCCTCTTTCTCTCTCATTTTCTCAAAAAATAAATATAAAGAGTTTGACTAATCCATATAACTCTATCTCTCTCATGAGATTTTCAACGACCTCATTGCTTTCTCGCCGAAATCCTCTCTCTCTCTCTCACTCTTCCATTTTCTCAAAAAAAAAAATGTTTGACTAAGATTTTCTGAACTCAAGGCCTAGCTCATGTTTTCTATTTCTTTTCTTCTAATTCGATTTTCTTTCTAACAACGAAAGGGAGAAATTGTGCTAAAAAAAAGTTGAACTAGCTCTTGTTTTGCACTTCTTCTGTCATGGGTATATAAAGAAATCCGCATCCACTATTTAAAAAAAAATAAGAAAGTTTAAAGACAAGAAGCAAACTTTGAAGAAGACTTGACAAATTGCAAGAAGTATAATTTACATGGCAAGCTAAACAAGTCTAACGGCCAGCTTAGCTTGACAGGGGGTGTAAATGAGATTAATATATACCATTGAATCTTGAAGACATCAACCACATCTACCGTTAGATGATGAAGACTTAGCATGATATTGTTTATATATCTTTCAAATATATTGTTTTCTATTGTATTTATAAAAGATATATAGTAATATTGAGAAGATACCTTAATTAGTCTTCTTACCTAATAGAGTGACTGTGAGACTCTATATATATTTCGGTTGTAATAAAAAATTGTAAGGGAATTGAATAAGAATTATCTTTTCTCTCTAATTCTGTCTTTCATATGCTACGAAAATCCGAAGGTCGCATATTCAATTCCAAGTAGAGGTAGAGTCCTATTGTTTTTCTGGTTCAATTCAAGATAATCAATATAACCGATAATTTATACTTTCTGATAAAAAAGATGTAGACTAATGGACTTCTAAAGAAGAGATAGACTAATGACTTTATAATAAAAAAAAAACATTTATATTTCAAATAGTACTATATTATAGTATAATAATCATAATTAATTATGTAAAAACGTTACTGATCTCCGAATCGAGAATAACTTTGTCCTTCAGACAATTTGTACCTGGTATACAGTAGTAACAGTAATGGTGTTTGTCTCTTACGATAAAACGGAGTTATCTTTCGAACAATAGATTTGGTCATCAAAAGTCTGTCAAGCTCTTATAAGTAATTTGAACTTCTGATGAACACATATGACTTCTTAAAACACTAATGCTTGAGTATGAATACTTTGAAAATGCTGATCATTTTTGTTTGCAGAATTCTACTTGTAGTTATAGGAGGTGAAAGTATGAGTACTTTTGAAAATATTTGGTTTAGCTTTGGCCTTTGTCTTAGTCAGCAAAACACTTATGGTGTGTTTGGACGAAAGAATCCTAAATCCACAAATTCTTGAGTCATTTGGATTCATGAGTCATGTGGATTCATGATTCCACTTATTCATGAGTTCGAATGATTTTTTGTTCGTTAGGTAACCAATAAGAATCCTAAATTTTATGAATTTTTCTTTAAAAATACTTCTTTAAAAACAATTAGGAATATATTTTTCAAAAAACTCATTCTTTTCAAAACCGTTTGTTGATTTTCGAAAATCGTTTTTCTTCAGAAACTGTTATTTCATAGACCGTTTTTCCTCGAAAATATTTCTTCTTCTTAAAATGGTTTTATTTTCTGGAAAACTGATTTTTTCCCCTGAAAATCGTATTTGTATTAATTTATTTATTTTTCACAAAATTGTCTTTTATCTCGAATACCATTTTTCCCCGAAGCGTTTTTCGGAAATATTTCAAACCGTTGTTTCCCGAAAACTATTTTTAACAAAAGGTTTTTGAAAAAACTTTTCTTAGCGAAAGGGTTTCTGAAAAAAAAATTTTGGTTTACAACCGTTTTCTGAAAAATGAGTCTGAGAAAACGATGAAAAATAAGGATTTCTGGAAAAAAAAAAACAATTCCTGAAAAAAAAACAGTTTCTTAAAAAATAGATTTCTTAAAAAAAGATTTATGAAAAAACAACTATTTCTGGAAAAAACATTTTCCGAAAAAACAGTCTCAATAAACATTTATGAAAAGTGGTTTATGAGAAATGGTTTTTTAAGTGAACAATTTTTGAGAAAAATGGTTTTGAAAAGGAAACATATTTTTGAAATAATTATGAGTTATTTTCTTTATGGACCCCTACTTTTTTATCAGCTTTCTTTTTTATCTCTTATTTTCCGTAAATTCAAATTTGACTCTTTGTTTTAACTTTGTCTGTTAATTTTAATGTTTAATTTTTTTATGCCATTACTACCCTTCTTGTAATGTTATTTTCAAGATATAAATAATTAAAGAATTTTAAGCCACCTCGTCTCACCCACTCTACACCTCTTTCCACCTTACCCCTTTCTCCACCTCACGCCTCTCTCCACCTCACATATCTCTCCACCTCACATATCTCTCTACCTCATCTCTTTCTTCTCCGACGAAAGGTCGCTGACCGGAAGAATTTTTGGCCGACAACCTTCAAGCTTGAAAATAAAAAATTCTCTCTAAATACTCCGGCGAAGGGGTTTACCTTCGTCGGATGTTTGTTTCACAAGATTTTCAAAGTTTGGTTCAAATATGTTGAAACAGTCCTTCGAAGGTTTGGTTCAACAAACCTCCAGCAAAGCGAAACCCCTTCGACAGAGTATTTAGAGATAGAAAAAAGAGAGACATTTTTTATGCTTGAAAGTTGCCAACTAGAAGAATTTTCGATCGGCGACCTTTTGCTAGAGAAGAGAGATGTGTGAGGCGGAGGTGACATGTGGTTGAGTGAGTGAAATGGAGGTGGCTTAATATTTTTTTTAATTATTTCTATTTTGAAAATATCTTTCCAAGAAGGGTAGTTAGGGCATCAAAAAGTTAAACATTAAAGTTAACTGTCGGAGTTACAAGAAAAGGGGGCCAAAATTGAAGCTGGTCACAAAATAGGGGATCAAAAAAAAAATAACTCAATAATTATTTCGTAAAAAGAATCCAAAAACTTAGCAAATCTTTGGGTAGGGTGAGATTCTGTCCAATACAAATTTTGGATTTGGGAATCCTCAGGATTCAAGAGTCCTAAGATTTATGGTAACCAAATAGACAAAAGAATTTTGACTCCTGAACTTCACTTTCAGTGTAAATCCTACTTTGAATTCCTGCATTCAGTCGCACCATTATTGTTCTGTATAACAAATTTTAAAGTAAAGTTTTGAAGTTTCATACCAGAATCAATGAGTTTTTTTAGAACTAATCATATAATCTGCCAACTGAGTTCCAAATTTTGATATATATGTATAACCTCAAACAAAAAGTAAAGAAACTTGTCAACTTATAGTATTCCGAATTGGGGTTTCTAAGTTTTAATTACATTAGTTACCACATAAAGCCATTTCGAATTTTCATCAATAAAAGCTGATTGAGCTTATGTGGAGAGGCAACATAATACCCAATATACATTGCATAATCATTCTTTTACAAGACTTGTAGTAATATCATAAACGCATAGAGTTCTTTCTCCGTTACATTTACTTGTTCCTGTAATTTTTTAGTTTATTCAATGTCAACGCTTCTTATTGTAATTTTTCCAAGGATGCTTGTTTGTCTGCAAAGTTGATCTGGAAAGAAAATATAGTTAGTTTTTATTAGTACTTTCTTATAGTCGTTGATCTCCCACCAACTATGACAATCACAGAAGAAAAAAAGAATCGAACCACAATCCAAACACCCTTACAACAAACAACTATTCCCAATAGAGTGACTTGGAATCCATGATGCAAATTTGTGATCTCCTTTGCCCAGTTCCCTTCTCTTGGTGATGTTATTTTCGTTTGTTGCTTTGCCGTCCCCTTTCTAAACCATAATGGCTTTCAACCCTACTAGGAGCTAGAATGCCCTCTTAAATAGTTTTGTTTTTGCTTTATCCAAGACAAGCATTACCGGGTCATACCGATAGCTACGCTGCTTAAAAATAATATATGGATTAATTTGGGTTTTTTAGGCAAGACCCTCATTTATTTAGCTACTAGGGTATATCCCGTGCCTCAGGGCACAGACAATTGTATTAATCAAATGTGACGAATTATAATTCAGTGCTTCTAGAGTCGTCCCATAGTACTGTTTTAGGCGCTCTTTCCAAACATGTCACCCGACTTTCCATATTTAATATCGCTATATTCTGGATATCCTAATTTTTTGGTATTACATTTTTTTGTTTCCTTTTCTTAAATTAGTTATTATTTTATTGAGAGAGATTTTAATTTCTTTTTATTACTCTTGAAATATCTTTTGTTTCTTTTTTTTCTTAAATTAGTTATTTTTTTCTAAGGACACAATAATTTTTTTTCTTTGAATAAGTTATTTTATTTCTACGAAGGACTATATTTTAAATTTTGAGAAGGACTTCTAAACAATATCCTTTATCTATTATATAAAACAGAAGGAAAAACGATGACTGGGACAAACATCCTTATTTAATAAGAGATATTGTCTAGAAGCCCTTCTCAAAATTTAAGATATAGTCTTCGTAGAAATAAAGTTACTTATTTAAAAAATAATATTCCTTTCCTTCTTAGAAATAAAATAACTAATTTAAGAAAAAAAGAAACAAAATAAATTTCAAGGGTTAAAAAAAGAAATTAAAATCTCTCTCTCTCTCTCTCAACAAAATAATAACTAATTTAAGAAAAAAGAAACAAAAAAATAATAACTAATAAAAATCTCTCTCTCTCAATAAAATATAACAATAAATTTCATGACATTTGATTGATATAAATGTCCGTGCCCTAGGGCACGGGATATACCCTAGTCCTTTATTAAAAAAGGATGTTTGTCCCAATCATCGTTTTCCCTTCTGTTTTATTATATAGACTAGGGTATGTCCCGTGCCCTAGGGCACGGACACTTGTATCAATCAAATGTTACGAAATTTATTGTTATATTTTATTGAGAGAGAGATTTTTATTAGTTATTATTTTTTTTGTTTCTTTTCTCTTAAATTAGTTATTATTTTATTATTTCTAAGAAGGAAAGGATTTTACTTTTTAAATAGGTAACTTTATTTCTACGAAGGACTATATTTTAAATTTCTAGAAGGGCTTCTAGACAATATGCTTTATTAAAAAAGGATGTTTGTCCCAGTCATCATTTTCCATTCTGTTTTATATAATAGATAATAGATATTAGGGGGCACTTCTAAAAACATTTTAGTTTAGGCGTTGAAGATTGAAGATGATCAAATTAAGTGTAGTTCTGAAGATTGAAGCAAGTTTTGTGTGAAAATAAACACCTTTTAAGCTAAAAATCGAGTTGCTTTGTCAATCTATTTTGGTACTTATTGCCGCTTTGTTCATAAATTGCAAATCAAAGGAGTTCCAGAGTGATCGACATGTAAAATGTATTGTGACTCGCCTTCTGTTAAGGTTGAATGTATAAGTTCAGAGTAAACCTTTCAACAAGAAAAAAAGTTCATATTCAGAAAAGGCAAAAAAAAAGATCAGAGTACACCATATGTGAAGCTATCTAGGTTAATCCTATCATGTTCTGGTGGAAGATGAGGTGTGAGATGATCTTCAACTCCAAAGCACCGGATTTTCGACGATGTTGGGGGCAGACGAAACAAGAGGTTAGTATTACTCGTCCTTCCGCTCGATCTTCAGCTACTAACCCTGTTTTGCAGGTACAAAGTTAGATACCTCCACCTCAGTCGAAAGTTAAGATTAACGTCGATGGGTCTTTTAGAACGAACAAGGCAGGCATTGGAGCTATAGCAATAAATCATAATGGAGAAACCCTAGGTCTCAGAGAATCACCACGCCGTTATCTCCTCTCCACAACGAACTCAGAGCTTTCGATTTAGGGATAGACTTAGCTGAGGAATTGAATTTATACTCAAACGTGATTCGAGATTGATGGTGGAGATTTTATCTCACATAGACTACCAATTGTCGTGGGGGCTATCTGCCGAACTAACACCGTGAACGACTGCGATTCAACAACGTGGACATCTACCTACCCCAGAGATTGTAACTTAGCCGCCCATAATTTGGCTACTTGCATTTCAACCCCTGATTTAACAGATTAATCAGGGTTCTTACTGTTAACTTGATGTATTATCTTTTGTATTTATCTTTCAAACTACTTGTAGGGATGATTCGTCTATCTATCTTGTAAGCCTGTTTCAGTAAAAAAAAAACTGTGAAACTATCATGATTGATGAAAAAATAGTTCAATTTGCTTTACCTTTTACATCGATAGTTAGTTTTTGTTCCAAATACGTGCCCTATAACACACAGTTCAATCAGTTAATCTTTTTTTTATTTATAAATATAAATGCTTTAATTACTTGACCTATTGATTGTAAGATTTTAGATTAAAACTAAAAGTGAATTAACAATGTTAGGTTTGAATTGTGTCTTTAAACCACACTCAGAGTGTATTTCGTGTCCTACGGCAAGAATAGTTGTATCAATTAAATTTGACGAAATTTTGACTCAGTGTTTCTATAGGTGTCTTATAGTATTGTTCAACGCGCTCTCCCTAAACATGTCACACGTTGTTATATTCTCGATATCCTAATTTTTTGGCATTCTACTTATTGTTATATTCTTTTGTTTCATTTTTTCTTAAATTAGTTATTTTATTTAGAAGAAGACACGATTTTTTTTAATAGGTTATTTTATTTCTAAGAAGGATTATATTTTAATTTTTGAAATGGCTTCCAGACAATATCTTTTATTGGTAAATGATGTTTGTCTCATTTAACGTTTTTCTAGGGTATGGCCCGTGCCTCTCGGCACGGTGAAATTCTGATAGAACTTATGCGATTACATATTTTTCGTTTCAACATTTTTTTTTAATTCTTGTAATTTTTTTCTTAAATTTGTTATTTTATTGAGAGGGAGGGAGATTTTCATTTCTTTTTTTTAACCCTTACAAATTTTTTTGTTTCTTTTTTTTTTCTTAAATTAGTTATTTTATTTCTAAGAATGACATAGTTATTATTTTTTAGATAGGTAATTTTATTTCTAGGGCATGGCCCGTGCCTCTCGGCACGGTGAAATTCTTATAGAATTTATGCGATTACATATTTTTTGTTTTAACTTTTTATTTAACTTTTGTAAAACTAATTTCCTTAAATTAGTTATTTTATTGAGAGAGATTTTAATTTCTTTTATTAACCCTTACAATTTTTTTTGTTTCTTTTTTTCTTAAATTAGTTATTTTATTTATAAGAATGACATGGTTATTGTTTTTTAAATAGGTAATTTTATTTCGAAGAAGGACTATATTTTAAATTTTGGGAAGGGCTTCCAGACAATATCTTTTATTAAAAAATGATGTTTGTCTCAGTCAGCGTTTTCCCTTCTGTTTTATTATATAGATGTTATCAAAAAAATATAATAATTTTGAAATATCTATTTAGTTGATTTTTGTAAAATTTACTCTTTTCGTCCCACTTTATATGGTTTTGTGGTAAATATATTTTCTTAAAATACCTGAATACAACTTTCTTACAAGTATAGATCCGAAGAAAACATTTTATTGTTATTTGAAATAAAATGAACCATTGGCCATGATTCCACGGATTTATGAGTCCAGATGATATTTTTTGTTTGTTTGATAACTTAAGAGAACCCTAGGATTTCTTATTATTTGTTTTTTTATTGTCAATGTTTCGTAAAGTTTTTTAAAGAAACAATTTTTCCAAGACGGTGTTTTTTTATTTTTTTCTAAATTATTTTTCTGAAAAAAAAATCATTTTTGGGGAAAAAAATTTCCAGGCAAAACGTTATCTTGAAGAAATATATTTTCCTGGTGAAATATGTTTTCATGGAAAAAAACGTTTCCATTGAAAAAACAATTTCTGGAAAAAAAACAGTTTCCCGAGAAATAAGGTTCTAAAGAAATGATTTTCGAAAAAGCGATTTCTGAAAAAAACGATATTTGAGAAAAAACAATATATTTTTTTACAATTATCATGTTGAAAAGTTACATTTGAATAAAAATGGTTGATTTTAGGTTTAAAATACAAATTTTGGTTCACTAATCCAAAATCCTAAGAAATCTTATGGATTGGGGTGGGATTTTGGTTCAATACAAATTTTGGACTTAGGAATCTTTAAGATTCAACAGTCCTAGGATTTTAATAATCCAAAATCCTAAGAAATCTTAAGAAATCTTTAAGGTTCAATAATCCAAAATCCCACCCCCAATCCATAAGATTTCTTAGGGTTTAATAATCCAAAATCCTAAGAAAGATTATGGATTGGAGTGGGATTTTGGTTCAATACAAATTTTGGACTTAGGAATCTTAAAGACTCAACAGTCCTAGGATTTTTGGTAGCCAAATAGGACAAAGAATCTTGATTCCTACCAAATTCCAAAAATAGTAGGAACCCTTAAGTTTAAAAATATAACTAAACTAGTAATTAAATAAATGATAAATTAGCCAGAATATCCAATTTAAATTTTTTTTTAAGTTAAAAAGACAAGTTATATTTTTTTCGGTTAAGAATCCAAAATTTATAATTTTTTGGTTAAAAATTCAAATTTTGTATTTTGTTTGGTTAAAAACTCAATATTTTTTGTCAAGTGTTACAAGGTTGTCTCAAGGTGTTGCAAAGTTGTCGCAATGTGTTACAAAGTTGTTACAAGGTGTTGTAAAATTGTCGCAAGGTGTTGCAAGCTACCGCAAAGTGATGCAAAGTTATCACAAAGAGGTCGCAAATTAAAAAAAAAAAGTACCCAAAGAAGTGAAGACTTAAAAAATTGGCAGACCTATTTGGGAGATTTTATAGGCAATGCCCAAAGCTGTTAAAGGCAATCTCGCTAAAGGCAATATCGAGTTTGGTTAAAGACAATGTGTGTTTAAAAGGCAATGCCTCAACAAATGTTTGACCTAACAACCTCATCGTCCGACCACCGATCTTGATTGTTTTTTTATTCTTTCTTCATCTTCTTTTTTTTCACATCCTTCTTTAATCGACTGACGACAAGGTATTGTTCAATTGGATACTCCAACCTCAAGCCACACTTCACCCACATATCAATGATATTGTTGTTCACGTTGATAAGCTAATAAAAAAGTTCAACAATTAAAAATTCAGAAAGTTCTCTTTCCATATCCAAATATGCTTTGTTCTACTCATTAGTTTTCTAATATGCTTTTGTTAAACTTTTCTTTCATTTAATCTAGTTTGTATTTACAGCGAATACGAATATGGTGTGTACCTCAAATACACTTTCTCTCCATGTTGTTCCTTCTGTGGAGTTTAGTTTTATAACAAGATAGAGATGAGAGGAACAAGAAGGAAGATGAGGAGAAGAAGATGAAGGAGGAACAAAAAAGATGAAGGAGGATGAACAAAGAAGAAGAGAGAGAGAAAAAATCAGCCCTAAAAATAGCATTGTCTTTAACCGAAATTGGTCATTATGAATTGACTAAGTCAATTTTGCAAAATACATTGTCTTTCACAATAAAGGACATCGCCTATAAAATTTTCCGACCTAATTTCACCAAAACAAAAATTTTGTAGGGAGTTTTGGCCAATTCTTTAAAAAATAAGTTATATACGAGAAAAAAA
>BEHA01001153.1:262499-273734 GCA_002897215.1 Eschscholzia californica subsp. californica | reverse complement strand
ATGGACATTTGGTAGATATTTATTATTTTAATATTATTATTATTTTTTAATTACATGAAATATATTTATACTAACATTCCAAATATATATTTTTCGACTTTCGTAAACATCTGTGAATATTTGTGGACATTGATGGACATTTGGTAGACATTTATTTTTTTAATATTATTATTGTTGTTTGATCACATGGAAGACTTCAAATGTCTCTTGTTTTTTGAAAGACATTTTGGCTTCTAAATTTGTCCCAAATCCTTCACAAATCCATCAAATTATGAAGTCCACCAAAGTCTGGGACATTTTGGAAGACAATCGAATGCCTCGGACTTTCGTGGACTCTCAAATGTCTGGATTTGAATGCCTCAGACTTTCGTGGACTCTCAAATGTCTGGATTTGAATGCCTCAGACTTTCGTGGACTCTCAAATGTCTGGATTTGAATGCCTCGGACTTCCGCGGACTCTCAAATGTCCACGAAAGTCCCAATTCAATACCCCCCTTAAGATGGACGACACTGAGACTACCACAATGCATAAATATTGTCTTATTTCATACTAAGTTCTTTTAACAATCTCTTCTTTCATCAAAAGAAAAAACAGTCGGTCTCTTCTTCATTCATTCTTAAGACACCTCTTAGATACTTACGAACAGGGGTGGGGCTAGTAAGGGTAAGGGGCATGTGGGGGCGCGTGGCCCCACAAGCCCCAATACCTCCCCTTAACACTAATCCAAAATAAAGACCTCTGTATTTTATATTTTATTTTGCAAGAAGTCCACTTTAGTCAAATAGATATAGTCCATGGAAAAATAGTAATCCACTTCACAAAAAAGTCTTTCTTCATACGTGAAATGATATGGGACAAGAAATTTCGAGCTTATAGTCCAAAAACCGGACCCTAAACACACATTTAGTCCTCTCTAATCCTAAAAAAAGTTTGTAAACCAAAATATTACTGTAAATAGATATCTAGTCCATTTGTATCCATCTCGAGAGAAAACACAAATTCCTAGAATACATATTAAATCATAATACCTAAACTAACTTGCCTTATATATAAACTGATTTTCCTTCAAAAAATCCTAAAATATCCGTTTTCATTTTTATCTTCCACCTTCTCTCTCCAATCACGATTCTATGAAAAGCAACCATTATCTTCATTCTTATCCAAAACGGAAACCTGTTATTTTTCTCTCTCTAAACGAATCATTTATTCAACCTCCATTTTTTAGTCTCGAAATCTGCTTCATCTTAATTAGACCAGCTGAAAACTCTATCGTTTATTTGATTTCCATCATCTAAGATTCAAACATGTGTTGTTTGTTTGCTTTACTTTGTTTTTATATTTGTATCTGAAATTGTGGAATTCTTTTTCTTCAAAAATTTGAACTAAATTACTTTAGAAATATAATTAAGAACATAATGAAATTTATCTATGTATTTCTTATGATCATTCAACAAATTTCGTCCAAGATTGTAATTTTCAAAATGTGATATGTAAACTATAGTGTATGACGAACCGTTTTTTCATTAAGTCGATTTAGAAGGAATATGATACAGTAAATTAAAACATAATGTGTTAATAGATATTGTTTGATTTATTTACTTATGTGAGTTTCTCCTATTTAAAAGTGCCCTCAGAGAAGAAAATTTATGGCTTCCGCTGCAGCCCTTTAATATAGCATTAAGGATTTCCTAAACCTAAACAAATGTTAATTAACAACTTCTAATAAATAATATACTAGTTTCCTAAAAATATAAAACTGCTAAAACTAATAATTCTTTACTAAAAAAAATAGGAAGCTACTAAAATAACTTGATTTGATGATTCTTTTGAAAAATCTCTCTGCATCAGTTTTCTCCACTTAAAAAATATTCGTCTGGAGTTTACTAATTGACTTGAACATTATCTTCATTGGTACTCCCTTGATATATCTTTTTCGTAAATTATGCATAGGAATCACCAAACTTTCAGATTTGACTAAAGACTTTACTAGGTCACAAAATATTTTCTATTTATAATTGTGTTGTGACTCAAACTCTCTTTTCAACTTGTGTTGATGATGAGGATATTCATTAAAAACTACAAACTTCGATGAAGACTTTTCAACAAAAATACTTATCAGTCCATGTGAGAAACAACCTGAGATTCACAAAACATTGAAAACGGGTCTTCATGTGAAGGAGATTCAATTGGACTGAAGTCTGACTTGCAGAGTTTCTCACCTTCCTTTGATTCAACTTCCTGAACGACTTCCTTTCACTCAATTTTCTGAACCACTTCCTCTAACTCAATTTCTTGAATAACTTCTTCAAAAACAAATCCCTTATCATGTAAATTGATATCAGGAGACTTTTTTGTATTGAAGCGAGGTTGCTCTTCTCTCTGAAATTCAGAGTTCTTATAGTCTCGCAGTCTCGCTCCCAATTAGCTTCAACTTTTAAAGTCAACTTGTATGCGCCTTGAATTGTCCACATGGTTACTAACCCCACATTTTCTCCCAAACTATATCTCAAGTTTAATATCAACCCGTTCAGAAATCGATCTATTAAAACATTACCGGGTTCAGTAAGTTTTTTATATTGTTTCTTTGAGTCACCTTTGAAACTCCTTATAATATTCATCCACTGAATGCAACCTTTACAGTTTTGGTATATCTTTAACAAGTGTGGTTGATAATCAGGAGGTAAGAACCACTCCTTTAAATTCTCTTTCATAGAGGGTCAACTTTGATTGGAGTCTTTCTTTGTCTCATCTTTAGAAGTTGTAATTGATCTCACCAATGTGCGACACTCTCTGTAAGTCTATAAGCAATGATTTAACTAATTACTCACTGGAAATAGTAACTGAGATACTGACTTATCGTTCAACCTTATCTAGCCAATCGAAGAACTCTTCTATAGTTAAATACCCATCCAAAATTAGTATCTCTTCATTTCTTACTCATTATACGTGGGCCCCTTGAACTGAAAAATTGTTACCATGATAGTATTTTTTCCATATTAATTGATTGATAACAAAATAAGAAAAATAATGTGATTCTTTTTTATTAACCAACTTTAGATGAATCGTTAGCAAATCAATTGATTATTTCTAAAGTGGAATTCGTGTAGATGATAACGAAGTAGGCGAATCCTCACTATTGATGCCAACTGAGGAGCGAAAAACTCTGAAAAGAATTAGATCTTCGTCAAAAACTTATGAAACTTTGAAAAGCCTTGAGATCGTCGTTTAAGACTTATAAAACCCGAAACTAACAAGAACAAATCAAATACTTAACTTTCTTAATCAAAGTTATAAACTAAACAACCACTGAAGGGCCATTAAAGGTTTTCTAAACCTAAATGAATTCTAATTAAGAACTTCTAATAAATAAAATACTAATTTTCTAAGAATATAAAACTGCTAAAACTAATGGTTCTCTACTAAAGAAATAGGTAGTTACCAACTATGGAAGGTGCAACAACACTTACGAAGATGTATAAATCCGCCAAAGAGGAAGTGAAATTTTTAGTTGAATAATGTAGAGATGTTTTTAGCAAAAAAAGGAAAGTACATACGAATGACTTTTAACAACTTCAGAAGAGAGACAAGCATGCCTAATACAATAAATAGGAAAAAGTAGACCGTAAAAGAGAATTCCGACTAACAATCCGACACTAACATGTAAACCACGAACCAAGACGGATTTGAACCGCCAACCTCTCAAGCCACCAGGGCTCAAGCGCTCTTCCTATTTTGAGCTATTGGTCCATCACAGTTTATAGATACCTTTCCTTGGTGCTGGCCATTGAACATTCTCCTCTTCGACATCCGCTTGTATCCCCTACTTGCCGACCAACTTGCAATGCAATTTGCATTTAAATTCACAGGTACAGCTGCTAGATTCTCCACAGATAAACATGATATGTGAAACTACAAACCATTACTTCATTAAATATGTCACATGGGCAAGTTCTGTTTTCCCAGTGCAAAATTGTTGTTTCTTTCCCAAAGAGATGAATGAAGAAGTGTTCTTATGAACCCCTAATGAAGTTCAGACCAAATAGAGATTTGGCCGATTTGAGAATCCTCAATGCCAACACTGTTGGTCAAACCAAGAGATTTCAACATTAAACTTAGGTTATAAAATTTAAAGTAAGGTTATAACATATTTAGTACAATAACATACCAATGTACTTGCAAAAATGAGCTAATGCAATCAGGTAAAGAGAAAATGGAATTACTAAATTAACCAAACTAAATGGCAGTACGCCAATTACTTCCATCAATATCAATGCTGGTTCGAGCATCAAAAGTTCCGAATTATACCTACATAAAAACACCACAACATTGTCCACAATTGTCTGGTGCGAGGGACAATCTGCTTGATTTCCAGCTGATTGCTTGATTTCCAGCTGATGCCAACCCTCTTCAAACCAATCGACGAATTCCTGCTTCCACCATAAGACTTCCTAGCAAGGTGAATGGTAACCAGGGTTGAAACACATGCATAATATATGACCCCACATCGAAGTTTAATATAATGAAACTAATAACAAGAGGTCATTAGCTGATGGTAAGTCCCACTAGAGACGATCCAGCCCTTCTTCAACACAATAAAAAACACACCACATTCCTGGTACAAAATATTTCCGCTTGACAATCAAGCAGTGTTTCCTTCAGCTTCTACAAATCTTCAAAGCCCTATAATTGGATTATGCTCTACCAATCTTCAAAGCCCTATTATTGGATTATGCAGTTCTTCCATTCAAGCCTGCTATAGAGTTTCATTCTTGGAGTTTCCCACAAATTGGATAACTTCACAACTTCTCCCTTCAATTAAAATACTCAACATACTACAAAGAAACCCAGACTCATCTCTCCTTAAAGAACAATTACAACTACCCAATATATACAAACAAGTACATGACAATGTCAACAACATTCTTCTTATCCACCCAAAGATAATAAAATAGTATAATAGAGTTCCAAGTGAAGCAAATAAAATTTAGCAAAATAATGTAAAATGAACAGAAAATAAATAGATGGAATGGAATATAAATGGGAGAAGAATTGGCAATAGTTCTTCAAAGTAATTTTATCTTTCTTAAATAGACTTTCGAGTGATAGTGCACGGATTGAATAATTAGATACTAGGTTGTGTGAACCCAAAATTTGAAGCAACAATCAAAATGAAAGCCAAGTGCGAAGCCAAGTTATGAAATTAAATAAGAAACATGTGGCTTACCCATGGTTATTCAGTTAGGCGCGTAAAATTGGTAATAACATAAGGTTAAATTCGCATATTTGGATCAAGTTAAATAATAAATTAGCGATTTCTGCCCTATTTTGAATTTTGACCCATTAGATCTATCTCCAAATTCTTACTGCCATACTGGTAATGGAAGTTAGGTATCGGGATTAATAACTTGACATGTTGCGTGACTTCAAAAGGATGTAAATAAACATAGGCTGATTAGTTTTATACCTTTATGGTGGCCGGAGTAGATCGGAATCAGGTAAATCTTGAGACGGAATCATTCGCCGGAGGTATTTTGAAGCATATCTAATGGAAACGTTGATGTTGTCGTGTGAAGGGTGAAAACTGAAGTAAAGAAGACACACACACAAAGAGAGGAGAGATCCCGGGCAAAAATAAACCCCGTACCATCTCCCCTCTCCAAGAAAAATAGATATTTTTATTATGTATGTGTTTTGACCTGCCAAGCAAGCGCACCTGACATGGCAAAGGTCTCTAATGACAATCAAGAAATACGATACACACCTTACAGGTTTCTGCACCGATCTCTCTTCTACATGTCATTCTTATCTTTACACAATTTCAACAACTCAGATCTGACTACCATATTTCAAATCTACCTTCTTGATTCATAGATCCGATCTGAATTATCTCTTGGAAGCCAAGCCAACCAGATTTCATGTTTGCTTTGCATCAAGATCTGATAGATCTAACTCGCCAACATAGATCCAAAGCCAGAGCTTCTTCTCCGAATAAACGGAAGAGTCCTGACTCCATCAGATCTGTATCTTACCTGCAAAATCAACATCGCCAAACAAAAATCGCGGAAGAAATAAAAGGAAAACAAAACCGATGTTCAAAGCAAAACTAAAAAAAACCTTCAAACTTCGTCAATCAAAAGTGATTAGAATCAGATGGAAAATCGGCAGAGGTTGAACACAGGTTTGAAATCGCAAGAAAGTTTAGGATAAAGACGACGTGAAAAAAACTAGTATCAGGTTATAGATCGTCGGTTGATTTAGCCGAATGGACAGAGAAATCGAGAAAAAGATTGAAACAATTCAATAGATCTAAGAAGAACGGAGCAAGGAAGAGGCTTAGAAATAAAAGGTGTGAGATGAAATAAGGAGGGAACCCTAATTTATTGAAGAAGGCAAAGTGAAACGACGGATACGATTAAGCGGTGTAGTTCAGAATCGACGGCTAATACCTGACTAACGTGGTTTAGTTTATTCCTTTCTTTTCGTGGAGGCGGTTGAAATAAATCGACGGCTCCTATTATTATCAACATTTCAGTGCAACGGATGCTTGACTCGTAGCTGCGTGGATTTTTTTTATTCTTCTTTTTTTTTTTTTGTTGAACACATCGTAGCTGCGTGGTTGGCAAGCAATTTTGTTTGCTTTATATCAAGTGGGGTGAGTGGCCAAAACTAACGGCATTATCTTGAATACAACATTCAATCTATCTCAACAAAAAAAAAACACATTCAATCTTTAGAAAGTCTGACTGTCACGAGATATCTCCTTGAAGGGGCAGTGGATTGAGATTTTCATAGACAAAAATGTCTCGTAGACATTTCAAGACATTTCGGATGACTTATTATAGACAATATGTCTTCCTAGACATTTTCAAAACATTGAGTTTGTAGACAAAATGTCTTTATAGACATTTCAAGACATTTGATCCATACACAAAATGTCCTGGAGACATTTCAAGATATTGAGTCAATTGACAAAATGTGTATGCATATTATATTTGTACTAATCAAAAATATATTTTTCGACTTTCATAGACATCTGTGAATATTTGTGTACATTGATTGACATTTGGTAGACATTTATTATTTTAATATTATTATTATTGTTTAATCACATGAAATAATATATTTATACTAGCATTATAAAAATATGTTTTTCGACTTTCGTAGACATTTGTGAATATTTGTGGACATTGGTGGACGTCTGGTAGACATTTATTATTTTAATATTATTATTATTGTTTAATCACATGAAATAATATATTTATAGAGTTAATTCTTATTTGGCCCCCTACTTTGTGACCAACTTCCTTTATGGCCCCCTTTTTCCCGTAAATTCAAATATGGCCCCCTATTGTTAACACCGTCAGTTAACTTCAGTGGTTAACTCTTTTGTTTCCATTATTGCCCTTGTTATAAAAGAGATTTGGAAATTCAAATTTGGCCCCTTTTTTAATATGGGTCAATTAAAAAAAATTAATCATTTTGGACAAAGTTAAGGGGCCAAAATGAAATTCGATCTAAAAACACTTAAATACCTCATCTTCCCCCTCTCTTTCATCTACATCACCAAAACTAGACACCTCATCATCTTCTCCGTTGAAGGTCGTCGGCGGGCCAAAATTTCCGGCGACCTTTAAATTAAAAAAAAAATAATAATAATTTTCTCTATTGTTCTTCCATCTCACTCTCTCCTTCATATTTCTCTCTCTGTCTCATTCTCAAAAAAAAAAAAACAGACCGAGTCTGGTATCAACCAGGCCTGAAGGTCTGGTTTACCATCACAACCAGACCTTCAAGGTTTGGTTATTCCGACGAAGGGGCTCCTCCCCTTCGCCGGAATATAGATAGATGAGAGAGAGAGAGAAAGATTTTTTTTTTTTTTTAGAATGAGAGAGAGAGATAGGGACAGAAGATGAGAGAGAGGGACAGGAGAAGAGAGAGAAAGAAATATGAAGGAGAGAGAAAGATGGAAGAACAAAAGAGAGAAAGTTAATTTTTTTTTTTTAATTTTGAAGGTCGCCGGAAATTTTGGCCGGTCGGCGACCTTCAACAGAGAAGATGATGAGGTGTCTGGTTTTGGTGATGTGGATGAGAGAGAGAGAGAGAGAGGGAAAGATGAGGTATTTAAGTGTTTTTAGATCAAATTTCATTTTGGCCCCTTAACTTTGTCCAAAATGATTAATTTTTTTTGGAATTGACCCATATCAAAAAGGGGGTCAATGAATTTCCAAATCTCTTTTATAACAAGGGCAATAATGGAAACAAAAGAGTCAACCACTAAAGTTAACTGACGGTGTTAACAAAAGGGGACCATATTTGAATTTACAAAAAAAAAATGGTCCATAAAGGAAGCTGGTCACAAAGTAGGGGGCCAAATAGGAATTAACTCATATTTATACTAACATTTCAAAAATATTGATGCATGCGCATAACATGTGGGCCCACGTCCACGCGTGCCCACATCCTATTCGGCCATAATAGTAGTCCTAGTTAGTATAGGATTAGGAAGTTACTTTAATTTGATATTTCTTTATTTTGAAGTTTCTATGTTTTGAGTATTTTATTATTTTAGGAATCCTAGTTTGAGTCTATCTAGGAAAGTTTGTTATCCTATAAAAGGAGATCTAGTATATTTTATTATTCAGATTGAAGAGAAAAACCATTGAAGTTAATTAAGTTTTAGTTTATTTATCGTTTTCTTTACCGTTCTTCATTTATTTTATTGTTCTTATTTTAATTCTGCTGCGTCTACATCAAATATATTTTTCGACTTTCGTAAACATCTGTGAATATTTGTGGACATTGATTGACATTTGGTAGACATTTATTATTTTAATATTATTTTTATTGAGTTTCTAAATAATTAATTATTTATTTACAAAAATAACTTAGTCACATAAGTAAATAAAATAAGTTTTGAGTTTTGCATTGGAGATACAAAAAAATTGAGGATCTCTATTTTCGACACATAAGAGTGAAAATCTCCATTGAAACTTGACACATAAGATAAATATAGATTTTTTTGAATTTTTCATCGGAGATGCTCTAAGCCTATCAAAATCTCTATAATTTAGTGATGTAACTAGTGACTCTTCAAATTTAGAGTGTCACTATTCACAAATCTCTAAATTATAGAGATTCAGAGATGCTCTTAACGACATCCTAGTCGGGAAATAAAGACAGACTTGTTTGTTTCGTGGGAACGCAAACTTAGAAACTTGATTTTCAGTAAGGATAAAAAGTGAGAAAGTCAACTTTCCATCGTAAAATGAGCCTACTTTTTGGGAAAACAAAAAAAACAACCCGCAATACAAAATTTTAAAGGAAATTTTTTAGATTTTGTCAAGTTTTATAGAGTACAGAAGTTTAAAAGGGCATTCTAATTGTTGTCAAATTTTTCGGGGTAGCAGAACTTTTTCCTCTTTCTCATCTCCTACCATCCATTCCAGGTAATCCATTTCCGACTGACGACACCACCACTTCCCTTCCCCCTTTTTTCTTTCTTTTTTCCTCCCTTACTTGTTTCTCTTTCCTTTTTCCTTTCTTTTCTCCTACTATTCGTTCTAGGTAACGAGTAGGAGAGAAAGAGAGAGGAATGAAGGAGATAGAATATTATGGTGATGGGAGGTGATGGTGGTAGTTAGAGAAGAAAAATTTAAAAACAAAATATTACAGGTTGTCAGCCATGGTTGTTGCTGGCAACCATTATGAGAATGGAGAAGAAATGGTGGAATGGTTAGGGGAAAAAAACCACAAAATCAAATTAAAAATTTATACTCTCATAACTTTTTTTGGTTTCTCCGAAGCAGTGCCATGTAAAAAGGTTGTAAAAAAAGTCCATAAATTTTCCCACTAAAATGGGAAAACGAATACCCCATGTTCACAAAAAAACAATCTTTATCCTCTCGTGCTTTTCTCTCTACTTCGTTTTTATCTCTCTAACACCCAGCTCTCTCAGTATCTAGATTTCCCTTTCTCAATCTCTGATCTTCTTCCTTTCACAATCTTTGATCTTCTTCCTCTTTCAATCTCAGATCTTCTTCCTTTCTCAATCTCCAGATTTCCCTTTCTCAACACCCATAGCAATTGTACAATTAATTCTTCAGTCGTTCATTGAATGGCATCAGAGATTGAGAGAGAGGAAGAAGATCAGAGATTGATGGAGGTAATGATTTGTTGAAAGCAGTGATCACATCTAGCCTTCCAGAGATTAGAGGACGAATACTCTGGTTACTTAATCTTATTTATCTATCTCAACAACAACAACAAAAAGTACAATTGCTATGGGTGTTGCTCACAACCTCAACCATAACACTAAAGCCATGCATCTAATAAACGAAACATTCGCTTATAATTATTGAAGTCTAGCATGACCAACACTTCGGTAGTTTGGAAAATGATAGACCCTTTGTGGTGGGGGGTCTGTGCGGGAGCACGACCCGCACCCCCACCATAGACCGAACTGCCTGACCCAAGTTGAGAATTATATTTAGAGTTGATTGACGGAAAAAGTCAAACAAGGGCCATATTAGAAATTGGTCATCATTTATTAAACCACTTAATAATTCGTGCACAAAAACAAAAAAGTTGAATTCATTAATTGTACCCCCTTAAATTTCAAAATTTGCTTCTTCCTTGAAATTATCCAAGTAAAAACCCTATGATGAAAGTGAGACTACAGAAATAATCTCTCACTGATTGCGGAAAAAATAGGTAGTGAGTTCAAAAGTGAGTGGAGAGCTTGACATTTCTATCGGAGTTAGCTGCTGGGGCGTTATAAGTCCAAGATCACCCGAAAAAAGGGTAGCGAGTAAACATCATCGAATGTGTCTTTCAATTTCCCAATTAGGTATCGGGCAAAGAAGAAATAAAACAAAAAAGAATTAAAAGAGTAGAAAAAAAGTAAAGGATGAATTTTCTGAACACTGATGGAAGAAGAATGGTGGAAAAAGAGTCTTAGGAAGGAAGTTCTTGAAAATAGTGGCCTTTGCTTAGATTAGAAAAAAAGTCAGGGTACTCATCAACCTGCTACTGAAATGAAATCTAATAGCTAACGTTCACGTCAATCTTTCAGAAAAACATTCAACTCACTTTGACAGACCCATCTCAACTATACTAGATATCAACATTTCTCTTACTCTCTCTCTCTCCCTCTATACCTGTAAATACAATACACAATGAAGAAGAACATACTGAGACAGAGAGAGAGAGAGAGAGAGTTTGTGTTTCAAACCGAA
>BEHA01001153.1:219036-232465 GCA_002897215.1 Eschscholzia californica subsp. californica | reverse complement strand
ACATATATGAAACTGAAGTGCTAATTAAACAAGCACTCAAGGAGAAGGTTGATCATAAGAGGCTCTCTATTTATGGTTAGTAATCCCATATTTCCACCCAATATTTTATCCATTAAAATTGATTTGAAAAATCATTAGGACTACATAGGTTGTGTACTTAATAATTGTGAATGATAAGATAAGTAGATTTTTGTTGGGAAAATGAATCCACCCTTGGGTTAGAATATACATGAAACTTCCCAAAAACATATATTGGGTGGAAATATCTAGTTTTAGTTGGTGAAATTGGGTGGTTTTGAATTTTGTAGTGGGTGATGATTTCTAGAGCACTAATCTTGAAATATCTTAATTTAATTTGATAATTAACAAAGTGGACACTAATTAATGTCTAATCATATAATTAACTACAAAGTTAGGTAGTAGTTTAAGAGAAGGTGATTGATAAGTATGAGCTAATTAAGTATTTGATAAGACTACCTAGCAAGTTGAAGTATAATTGGATAATATGTACAATATTTATTTCCTTAGATTAAAGGTGAATTAAAGCAATAAGATGTTAGGTAGTAACCAAAGAAATGTAGCACATGTGGAGCACCCATGTATTTACTGAATCATTACAGGTATAAAAAAGGATGGGGGACCGGCGGCCCGTGGCATTATGCACTTAATCAACATTGATTTTGCTCATAAAAAGATAGCTTATTTGGTATAATTAGCACGAGAGTTAAGGTATTCATTCTAGCCAGCCAAAAAAACATCATTACTAGAGCATCTCCAAAGCAAAACTCAATCTCAGAAATTCGGAGTGCCGCATAAGATTTAAGAAAAATCAATTAAGATCTCGAAGACGATGTGTCGAAGGTGGAATAAAGATAGCTCAAGAGGACACTCTAGAAATAGAGTGTTCTCTTCAGATATCTCTAATTGTCCAACTCATCAATATTCAAATTTCAACCAATAGAAATCAAGTCTTCGTATATTTCCAAAATAACTAGTTACTTTTTTACTAAAATAACCATGTCACGTAAGTAAAAAAAAAACAAGTTTAGAGTTTTGCACTGGAGACATACAAGATTTGAGGGTGTCTATTTTCGCCACCTATAAGTGAGGATCTCAATCACAACTCGCCAAATTAGTCGAAAAGAGAGTTTTTTTTAGTTTTGCACTGGAGTTGCTCTTAGATTTGGAAAAACGTTTCGAAATCAGTACATTACGTTGATAAAAATTTCATTTGCCAAAATGTTAATATCTGATCAGATTATTGGTTACTAGAAATAAAACTGCCAATTACAAACACAAAACAATTCTCTCTTAGTCGGGTATCTCCATCAATCAACAATAGAATGTGAAACCTAAACATTCTCAATGATAATCTAGATGAAAACATTGTCCAAACCATGTTATCTATAACTAAAAACAATACAGGAAGGGATCCGATGAAATGGGAGCTCACAAGAAACAAAATTTTTTCTACCATCTCATTATACGAATACATTCAAAATAATAATACAAACATGAGTAATAATGTTAATTGGAACTTCAGTTTCCATTTTATTAATCAGTTTGTAACGGTCACATTCATGGAAATGAAACCGTTTTGTAACTGCCACATTCATGGGAATGAAACGGCTGCAATTATCTCGCTATTTAGTATAGCGGTTACAATAGATTAATTGCTAGCTATTAATCTCTGTGATTACTTGTAGCTATGACAAATCCTATATATATTTCTCATGGGTTATTTCCCAAATGGCCCCCAACTTTGTGACCAGCTTCCTGCGTGGCCCCCTACTTTAGCAATAATTCTCATATGGCCCCCTTTTTCCGTTATCTTTAACTGTCTGTTACTCTCTCTCCTCCATCTCATTTTCTCTCTCTGCCAAGTCACCTATCACGCTACATCATCATCTTCTCTGGCATAGGTCGCCGGCCGGCGACCTTCAATTTTTTTTTTATTCTCTCTCTCTCTAAAAAAAAAATTTCCAATCATGAACAGAGCTCCGGCGAAGGGAATTCCCTTCGCCGGAGTTTAGAGAGAGAGAGATGTGAGAGAAAAAAAAAATTAGAGAGAGAGAATAAAAAAAAACTGAAGGTCGCCGGCCGGAAATTTAGCCGGCCGGCGACCTATGCCGGAAAAGATGATGATGTGGCGTGATAGGTGACTTGGCAGAGAGAGAAAATGAGATGGAGGAGAGAGAGTAACGGACCGTTAAAGATAACGGAAAAAGGGGGCCATATGGGAATTATTGCTAAAGTAGGGGGTCAGGCAGGAAGTTGGTCACAAAGTTGGGGGCCATTTGGGAAATAACCCATTTCTCATTTGTGTTCTTGAAAGACACACAAAAACTACACAAACACAACACACTAAGAAGCTCATTCAGAATACTCTGGTATTACATGGTCTAACCATCGATAGACGAGGATTTAAGTGGTGGATATTCCGATTGCTCTTGTAGTGATTCAGACACATACATTGTAGCAAGTCGACGACGATCGTGGGCAGATTAGCGGTAATTGGACGATCAACCGCTTCCGCACAAAGGTATGTATTAACCTATTACTACCAATAGTGGTATCCGAGCCGAAATTGTTCGCTTTTGCCTCTTGTTCGTCGATAATTGAGTTTCTGATTACAATTTCATTTTATTTTAAAGTAATTGAAATCGGAAATCACTTGAAATGTGTCATTAGCCAAAAACTAATATGATTTATATTGTTTGAGTCTATTTATTGAGTATAGACACAGAGGCTAGTAAAAACATCTTTTGGTTGACATATCTAAGAGTTGGGTTTTTTGGCCAGTGAGCGTACATTTCATAAGTCAACTATGATATATAGTCTTTGTAGTTGGGTAACCAAATTACTTTTTGCCACTAAACCTATTAGGTTAGTATAGGCAACCCAGATTTTTTTGGGAAGTGTAACCCAACCCAAATAATAATGAATTCGACCAACATCTATGTGATACCGTTGTAACGTGTCTCCGAAATTGTTTTGGATTGGATGAGATGTTATGATTTAGAATGAGTTAATACATGTGTGTATTAGTATGCATGTGTTGCATAATTTAATCATGATATAACTATGAGAGTTCATGTCTATATGATTTATATATGTCTGTGTGACCTATATAATTTATAAATTAAATTTTTACGAATATGTTTTGTGAAATCAAAGGGTCCCATAGATGTGTTCTATGAAGTAATTAAATTATGGAATTTCTAGTTTATACCACGAATGATGATAATGAGCTTAGCGAAATTTTTGAGGGATTGATACAAATGATGAAATCACGATAATTTAATTAGAAATAAAATAGTGCCTAATTAATATCCATTACATTGTGCCTAATTTATATCCATTACATTGTGCATAATTGTAGATGACAACACAGAGTATGATTGGAGACTTGTCAACGAATGAAAAACTAGATGGTACTAACTATGAAATCTTGCATAGGAATATTCAATGTCTCCTTAATGAACGTGAGGTCTTAGACAACTTATCCATTGTTATGGTTGAACCTAAGGATACCGAATGTGATCAGTATAAGCAAGAATTAACAACATACCAAGAGTGGTAAAAAAAATCATTCGGCGCTCTATATTATGTTGTACTGCATGCACAACGATCTGATTGGGGAATTTGAGAACTGTCTCACGGCTAAGGACATGTGGGATAAGCTTAAGGTCAAGTTCGGTCAAACATCTACTACCAGGCTTCGTGCCTTGACTTTGAAATGGATGAGATACACTATGGATACAAGTCATAGTGTGGCTGAACATCTTCGATTCATGAGTGCTATGATTCGTGACCTGAAAGCTGTTGGGCGAGAAGTTGACGATGAGGAGCAGGTTCTTAATGTCATTCGTTCACTTCCTGATGAACCTGTTTGTTGGGCTAATTTTAAACTCCTCATGGCTCATAGTGAGCATGGAAAGACATTTTCTGAGATTGCTAGACACCTTGAGATGGAGGTGGAGCGTCAAAAGGCAATTGCGCCTTCACATGTTGCTTTTGTAGCTCATGGGCGTGAGTCAAAAAAATCGAAACATCGATCTAAGCGATCTAAGAAGGCTCGCTTTTCTCAAAACCATGGACCTGAAGGCGGTGTGACTAAGCAACCAAAGGCAAAAGGCCGTAAAGAGGTTAAAATTGCACTTTTGAAGTGCTTCAACTGTGGAAATAAGGGTCATTTCGCTCGAGACTGCTGAGAGCCGAAAAAGGTACCTTACCATATTGTTACTCATGAAACTTATGTTTGTTCCCACGCATTAGTTGTTAATCACCTTCCTAATTGGTTGTAGATACGGGAGCCAGCAAGCATGTAGTTCATAATCGAGCTGGGTTTGTGGAATACCACCGTGTGCCCGTGTGTTCACAGACTGTTATGTTGGGCAACAAAACCAAAGAAGATGTTCTTGGTGTTGATACATACAAGCTCAAGTTACGAGGAGGCAAAACTTTGCTTCTTCATGATAATCTTTACGCACCTGGGGTGCAATGTTGCTTAGTTTCTGTTTTTTCTTTGTTAAAACTTGGTTTTTCCTTTTATTTTCAACTAAACATTTTGGATATTATGTATCATGGTGATTTGTTCGGTCGTGGGTGCATGAAAGATAGTTTCTTTGTACTTGATTTGGATTATGATTCTTATAATAATTCTATGCTTGCGGTTGCTTATAACTTTGATATTCATTCTGAATCTGTTAAACGACATGCTAGACTTGGTCACATTGGGCAAGATAGAATGGGTAGACTTGCAAAAGGTGGTCTCTTAGACCAGCTCACTAAGGTTAAGCTACCTAGGTGTGAGCCTTGCTTAGCTGGTGAAGTTACTAAAAAACCTTTTGGCAAGGCAATGAGGGTGTCGGTTCCTTTTGAGTTAATTCATTCCGATATTTGTGGGCCTGTTAATGTTAAGCCACGTCATGGCGCTGTTTTTCTCGCTTTAATAGATGACTACACACGATATGGGAATGTGTACCTATTATAGCATCACCACGAAGCCCTTAATATGTTTAAGCGTTTTGTAGCGGAAGTAGAGACCAACTTAGATAAAAAAGTAAAGACACCTCGAACTGATCGTGGCCGTGAATACCTTTCGAATATGTTTAAAGGGTTTTGTGAGGAAAAAGGTATTCAAAGACAACTCACGATTCCTTACACTCCGCAACAAAACGGTGTAGCGGAGAGGAAAAATCGTACGTTACTAGACATGGTTAGGTCGATGGAGCAAGCCAATCTTCTTATCAGGTTTTGGCGAGATGCTTTGCTTACATCAACTTATATTCTTAACCGTGTGCCTAGTAAGAGTGTGTTTACCACTCCATATGAGTTATGGAATGGAAGAGTGTCTTCCTTGGATCATTTACGACCTTGGGGTTTGGCTAGCTATGTGCACAACCAAAATCACAAGTTTGGTAAACTTGGTCCAAGAGCGACTAAGATGGTGTCCATAAGGTATCCTGAGCATTCTAAAGGTTATGTAATGTTCGGTGAACAACCAAATAGTGGCTTGACAGAAGTTGACACCCGTAACGTTGATTTTCTTGAGGATGAGTTCCCAAGTATTAGTGCAATAAAAAAGGATCTTGATTTGTATGAGTTACAAAATGACTTGGAACTGCATCTTGGTGAGTGGGAGAAATTAGGTTCTAACCAAGGCACCAAGGATAGTGATGTTCCACCAAATGACCGAAATATTAAGAGTAGCCCCATAATTCCGGATGAGTGACGTTTGTCTGTTTTAGGTTATCAACCAGAAAGCGAGGTAGGCCCTGTATCTCAGGTAGAACAAGAGGTGTGTCCTCAAGTTCGGGAACCTACTAATCTTAGTGATAGTGGGAGAGATCTATCCAGGAGTCAGATTGTCAGTCAAGATCATATTGTACGAAGAAGTGAGCGTGGAAAAGTACCTCGTCGATATTTTCAGATTGAAGAGGGAGCATTCCTTTACACTCCTTTGGATGATGAGGAGCCCACTTCTTTTACTGAGGCTTTAGATTCACCAAATCACAAAGAATGGATGGATGTCATGAGAGAAGAAATAGACTCGATGGCAAAGAACCATGTCTGGGAACTGGTTCAACTCCCTACTCATCGTAAATCTATTGGAAGGAAGTGGGTTTTTAAGATCAAGAGAAAAGCTGATGGGTCAGTTGATATGTTTAAGGCTCGATTAGTGGCGAAAGGTTTTACCCAGATTGCTGGTATAGACTTTGATGAGACATTTTATCCTGTGGTGAGATTTGCCTCTATTCGCCTGCTTCTAGCTCTGGTTGCTCCCTTGGACTTAGAGTTGGTTCAAATTGACGTAAAAACTGCTTTCCTTAATGGTACACTTGATGAAGAAATATATCTGGATCAACCTATTGGGGTTGTCTCGAAAGGTCAGGAAGACAAAGTGTGTCGACTTAAACGTTTCACGATGGTTGATGAAGATCATTGTGTGTATGTTTAGAAAACATCAGAAGGAATCATTTTTCTTTCTTTGTATGTTGATGACATACTGTTGACTGGAAATAACATGGAGATGATCAACACCACTAAAGAGTGGTTGTCCTTGATAATTTCGAAAATTGGCTCCCGGTTAAATCAACATGAAAAAGAGAGTTGATGATTGACAGCCTCCGTTATGATGGTATATTCTGTTTAGAGAGGAGAGATTCCTCTGTTCAGCTCCGCTCCTCTGCTCTTCTCCTTTGCTCCTTGCTTCTTCCTTGCTCCTTTGCTCCAACTCCTTTGCTTGGGCTCTTGTTCGTCTGTTCTCGAGGGGGAAAACCTGCAAAGGGTTCGAAAACCGCTCCGACGCTCAAGACAGTCAGGGTGCTCTTTGCAGTAAAAGAATGAATGTTGATCGATCCTTTTGGGGGGCGAGTTGTGAGAACTCTGAGTTTGGGGTGATCTTTTCTGGAGTGAAGAGATTGTGTCATGTGAAGGACGAAGTGGGTGGCATTTTATAGGAGAAATTAGACCGACTGTGATTAGTGGCAGTTGTAAGACGGTGGCCGTCAAACCGTAAGGGAAGTTACCTCTTTTGGGTATCTAGGGTTTCTCCTCGTGTCTATCCCGGATCTCTGATAAGTGAAAGTTCCTAAGTTCAAGGGTACTTCGTATATATCTTGCCGAAGTGATAGACTTTGAAGGAGAAGTTTCTTCTTTTCGATACGAGGAGTCCGATCGGGCATAAACACTTCAAGATGTGTGGCCGACTGAGATCTTTCTGGAAAGTCCAGGATTAAGTCGTTAGATCGCGCAGCGCTGATATCTCCCCAGTTCTGGGCGTAAGATATGGGCCGAACCTGTGGAGTCCTCCCTTATTCCTCTTAAGATCCTAGGGCTGATCTGTCCATGCCAAGGGCGTTTAGTGCAGAGTTTGTTTCTTCCGGCCGACCTCCCAGTTAGGGAAACGTATGGTGGACCGTCAGTTGTTTAGCTGTCATGTTGCCTTAAGCCGAGTCGTTCCAAGAGACTTCAGGTCTGATCTTGACTTTTCAGTCGTTAGTCAATGGATGAACATTTTATGCATCATCATGAGGCTCGCCACTCCTTAGTTGAAAGTAAAGAGAATAAGGAGTAGAAGTAACTCGTGTGTTTTTTACTTTATTTGAAGGCCTGAAGTCGGGAGTATTACCTGTCCCAAGGTTGTATCAAGAAACTTTTTGGGTCTTACCTGGACCTGGGCTGTTTTGTGGAACTTAATATTATGCTGGTTCTCCAGAGTTTATTGGTATCTGCTAAGTGGAGGTATTTTTCGACCAAGTGTTGTTTCGGCCAGAGTCGTCCCAGTTGTGTTCTTGTTCTGACGTGTGGTTTAGTCTTCCGAGACACGTTTCGTCTTCTGCGTAAGTAATTAATCTTTTCCATGCGTGATTTTGTGACGTCATTGACTTGATTCTCTGATCACGTATTTCCGGCGCTGATCTTTTAGGTTACTGTGCACGATTACTTGTTTCATCATGCACAGATGCGTGGAGCGTCGTGACTGGCGAATGAAACACGTCCCCTCGAGACCTGCTGAAATTTCATTGGTAATCGCTGTCCTTGAGCCGCTCACCTTTCTTAGCCATTATTGCGCTGAATGTTTCCAAGGCACATTTGGTCTCCGCCTGTAATGCTCTTTATCTGTTTCTCGAGAGGCCCCTTTGTTATCCTTTCCTGTTATAAATAGCCTGCCTTTCACATCTTCATCACTAAAAGTTTGAAAGACAATTTTTTTTGGGGGGAGGGGGGTCCTTCTTCTGACATTGTCTTCTGATTTCCTTCTTCCTGCTTTCATCAAGGATTCGAGATGAGACCTTTGTTCGAGTGTATACAAGTTGCCTACTCCGAGGAATGTTTCTTCATAATGACCGTGATAAAGGATAGGTTCCTTCATAATGGCCGTGATAACTTCACGCGTCGTTATGTCTGAGCTCGAAGGAGGGTAAGGATCACTAGTAGTTCCTCCCGCTTGGGTGCTCGGGACAAGGTGATGAGGCCCAGAGGGCTTTTTCGTCTTTGGTTGTCTTCTGGCCTTGACTGTGCCTCTGGAAAGGAGTACCTGGTAGCCTTTCATCTTTTCTTCTCTCAAACTCCATGACGACTCTTTTGCAGTCGCTCATGTTTTTGTATCTGTTTTCCTTTCCCTCAGCAATTGGGGTTTTTTGTAATTTCTTCTGTAATAGACCCAAGCGCCAGTGGTGGTTTTGGTGTCCTTTCTTGTAATTTCTTCTGTAATAGATCCTTCTTATGAATTAATAAAGAGTTACCTTTCTTCTTTATACTCTTGTGCTGCGAATTATCTCCGACGTTCAAGTCTGCTTTATTTTTGACCGCGATTGTTCGCCACGACTCTTCATTGATCACGCCCCATTATCTCGACTCCTCTGGCCTATAAATAAGCGCGGAGGTACGACTGACTCCTCCGTATCTCGCCATGGCTCTTGTAATGGTTAGCGGAACTCTCTCGGACAGCGATGTCAGAGTTGCTTTCTACATGGTTCTAAACAATGAAGATTCTTCTACTGAACACTTTTACATGGAGGTGGCTGACGAAGGTTTCGTCGATGTTCTCCGTCCACATGATCTGCTGAACAATGATCACATCCCTACCTTAAGCACATCCAAGCCTCTTTATCCCTTGGTTTACTCCTTAACAGGTACCACAAGTATCTCTGAATCGGCTCTCTTTTCTGCCGTAGGGTTTCTGGTTCGCGTCGTGGGGGTGGCCGTCTTCTGGCTGTGATGATAAGGGTTTCGGTGGACATTGGCGGTCCTTCTTCTCCTTCTTCTTCTGACGACTAACGGCTCGCCGCTGAGCTGTGTTTTTCCTGTTTTCTTTTATATATGTATGTAATCAACACAAATAGTTACTGTAATTAATCCTGTACTTACTAATGCAATTTCCTGATCTTACTACGCATACTCCGAATGATCGCACCTGCAGGAGTACAATTTCAGACCTAATCTAGTATTCCCTAAGCTTACTATTTCCTTCTGCAAAATAGAACCCGAGTTAGCGTGGCTCTGTAAATCACAGTGATTTTTGAGCCTGCCTTATGCTCCTGATCATGGCTATTGCTCCCAGGGCTCTTTATTAGCTTGGTCTTAAAAAAAATTCTTTAACCTCTGGTCGTAGCTTGAACTGCCAAAGTTGGTCGCGTCGGCTTGAGCACGACTAGTTTAGCTAGGACTTCTCCTTTGTCCTCCGGTCATGGCTTTCGCTACCAGAGCTGGTTGCGTCGCTTTGAGCTTGACTAGTTTCACTAGGACTTATCCTTAGATCTCTGGTCGTGGCTTTCGCTACCAGAGCTGGTTGTGTCGGCTTAAGCTCGACTAGTTTCACTAGGACTTCTCCTTAGACCTCTGGTCGTGGCTTTCGCTACCAGAGCTGGTTGCGTCGGCTTGAGCTCGACAAGTTTCACTAGGACTTCTCCTTAGACCTCTGGTCGTGTCTTTCGCTACAAGAGCTGGTTCCGTTGGCTTGAGCACAACTAGTTTTCGTCGGGACTCCTCCCGTGCCCCTGGTCGTTGCCTTAGCTACCAGGGTTGTCTTCCTCATTTTAAGCATGAATAGTTTCGCAAGGACTTCTCCTTATACCCCAGGTCACCTTCGCCAGGGCTGTAGTTTAACTACGACTTCTCCTTAGGGGTCCTCAGGGACCACGTTTTGCTCGAGTAAAGAGTCTAGGTTTAACTAGGACTTCTCCTCGCGAGGCCTCGGGTCGCAACCGTAGCTATCGGAGCTATCTCATTTGCCAGCTTGAGCCGATCAGTGTGACTAGGACTTCTCCTTAGGACCTTGGTGAAGGGTCAGTTTTACTCGAACAAAGTTCAGTTTAACTAGGATTGCTCCTTAGGGCCCTCGGTCGTTGTCATAGCTACAGAGGCTGTCCTGTCCCTGATCCTGGCTTTCGCTACCAGGGCTGTTTTCAAATTAGGGCCCTTGGTCGTTGCTTTCGTTACCAAGGCTGCCTTTAGGTCCCCTGGTCGTGGCTTTCGCTGTCAGGGCTACCTGCTCGATTCAGAGCAAGATGAGTTTAACCAGGACTCCTCCTTTTATAGTTTTTTTTTGTTTAAAAATATTTTATTTTGTTAGCTAAAATATGTAGCTAGTAATGCTACTTCTTTTGCCTAATGGCTTTATTTAAAAAGGAAATAGACTAGGGGTAGAGATGAACTGATTTTCTCAGCTCTGCATGTCTGCTGTGGGGTCTCCGTAGGACACTTTGTCGCCCCCAACGGTGATCGGGCTGATCACTTCTTCCTCGCAGCCCTGGGCGGAGATGAGGTAACATTCTCGGGCTACCTTCTGGTCTCCTCTGACCGTCCCTATGAGATTCATTCCCGGAACTGGGAAATTCATCATGAGGTGGTTCATGGAAACTATTGCTCCTGACTCTTTTAGGAAGTTCCTGCCCAATATGATGTTGTAGGCGTACATCTTATCGACAATGGCGAAGTTTAGCATTATCTCTTTCGCTGATTCTCCTTCACCGATCAGTACCGGCAGGGTTGCTATTCCATCTGTTTCGATCAGGTTGTCGTCGAACCCTGTCAAGCAAGATTTATAAGATTTGAGGTGGTCCTGACTTACCCCGAGTTTCTGGAAGCACGTCCGACTCATGACTTCTGTCGAGCTTCCTGTATCGACCAGGATGCATTCTACCCTCCAATTGGCCACTACAACCATTATTATCAATGGATCTGCGTGTGGAGCTATTACTCCAACCAAATCGTCGTCAGTAAAGACGATGGGAGGAGTTTCCACGGCTGGTTTGATTAGTAGGACTGGTGGGTTTTTTGCTTCATTGGCGTATCTTCGCTGCTCCCTTTTAGTTGCTCCACCGAGGGTTGATCCTCCTACTATGGTGTTGATGTTTCCCATTACTCCGGTTGGTTCTTCCAAACCTTTGTTTGCTTTTTTTGAAAGTCAGGCCCTGCTCATTAGCTTCTGATCCAATTCTCGCCCTGTTTACCGGCCTTTTGTTCCGGTATTCGTAGGGTCGCTGCTCTTTCTGGATGTACTTATCCAATTCTCCCTTCCTTACCATCTCTTCAATAAGATTCTTGAGGTGCCATTAGTTGTCGGTCTTGTGGCTGTAGCCTCTGTGGAAGGCACACCCGCAGTCATGTCCCTAGACCCGAACTCTTCTCGGTCGTCATCGGGTTTAGACAGTTTGGCCTTGCCTTTTGCTATTAATACCTGCAAAATTTCCTCCCCCTTTCATCAGTGGGGTATAGGTTGCGAAGTCAGCCCTGGGTCTCCTGCCTCGTTCTCGGTCCCTGGGTGGCCTAACTTCGTCCCATTCCTTCTTTCGGGGACGTTCGCTTTCATATGGGATGTTGGCCACATCCTTCATCCGTAGATAGTTTTCCTTGGTCCTGATGAACTGTTGCAATCTTTCTATCTGTTCTGCGAGGGTGCCCGGCTTTCTCCCTGAGATATCTTTGATTATGTCGTCCTGCCTAAGGCCTTTCTGTAATGCGACAAAGGCGACGTTTGATTCTAGGTCGGGGACCTGTACCATGAGATTGCGAAATCTCTCCTAGTAGCTTGCTAAAGTCTCGCTCTTTCCTTCTACCACATTGAATAGCTCATCGGTTCCTCTTTTGATGCTAGTGCTTCCTCGGAAAGCTTCGCAGAAGACTTGGGCGAGTTGATCAAAGGACTTGATCGACCCTTGAGCTAGCGCTTGGTACCATGCCTGAGCTGGTCCTTTTAGGATGGTGGCGAAGACTACACACCATATGTTTCGGTTAGTTGTGCATAGGTTCATACTCGCAACATAGTTGTCGATGAACACTCTCGGGTCTTCCACACCGTGATAATGTTCCAGCGTGGGGCACTTGAAGTTTGCCGGTTTTTCGAATTCTAGTATCTCCCGACAGAGGGGTGGTTGCCGAATTACCGTCCTCCCCCAGAGTTTATCCTTCTCTCTTTCTCTTGTCAGTTCCGCCACTTGATGTATGAGTATATCACAAATGGTAGGGCCGTCCACGCACCCCTCACCCATTCCAGCTTTCTTGGGGACGTAAGATTGGTCCGACTCAGCACGCCTTGTTCATTCAAGATGCTCTCCAGCCGCATCTGGTCGCCTGGTTGCAAAGTTAGGGTCTCAAGAGCGTAGGTGTCGCCAAGGGAGAAGAGGCTCCTCATGAACGTCCTGAGTACTTCCTTTCTTTCCTCGGGTGCGGCAGCCCTCTTGGTTGTTTCGGCTTTGCGGAGGCTTTCCTCCAATCGTTTTGTCTCTTCGTCTCTCCGATAGTAGTCGGCTCTAACTTGTTCCAGTTTGGCAAGGAGTTCGTCTGAGTTGGGGAGCCTGTGAGGCATCCCGTGTGGAGTGCGTTCCCCTAAGGACATGTTTGCTTGAAGATCTTTAGGAAAAGTAGTTAGTTCTGGTGGAAAAGTATTGAGTGAGGTTCGGGTTACCGAATATGATGATTTACTGGAGATCTCCCCTCCTTGTAGCGCCAAATGCTGATGTCGAAAATTGGCTCCCGGTTAAATCAGCATGAAAAAGGGAGTTGATGCATGACAACCTCCGTTTTGATGGTATATTCTGTTTGGAAAGAAGAGATTCCTCTGTTCAGCTCCGCTTCTCTGCTCTGCTCCTTTGCTCCTTGCTCCTTTGCTCCAGCTCCTTCGCTCCAACTCCTTTACTCCGGCTCCTGTTCGTCTGTTCCTGAGGGGGGAAACTTGCAAAGGGTTCGAAAACTGCTCCGACGCTTGAGATAGTCAGGGTGCTCTTTGCAGTAAAAGAATGAATGTTGATCGATCCTTTTGGGGGTGAGTTGAGTTTGGGGTGATCTTTTCTGGAGTGAAGAGATTGTGTCCTGTGAAGGACGAAGTGGGGGCCCTTTTATAGGCGAAGTTAGACCGGCTGTGATTAGTGGCGGTGGTAAGGCGGTGGCCGTCAAACCGTAAGGGAAATCACCTCTTTCG
>BEHA01001153.1:194745-219016 GCA_002897215.1 Eschscholzia californica subsp. californica | reverse complement strand
ATCTAGGGTTTCTCATCGAGTCTATCCCAGATCTCTGATAAGTGAAAGTTTCTAAGTTCAAGGATATTTCGTATATATCTTGCCGAAGTGATAGACTTTAAAGGAGAAGTTTCCTCTTTTGGATAAGAGGAGTCCGATCGGGCTTAAACACTTCAAGATGTGTGGCCAACTGAGATCTTTCTGTAAAGTCCGGGATTAAGTCGTTAGGTCGCGCAGCGTTGATATCTCCCCAGTTCTGGGCGTAAGATATGGGCCGAACCTGTGGAGTCCTCTCTTATTCCTCTTGAGATCCCAGGGCTGATCTGTCCATGCCAAGGGCGTTTAGTGCAAAGCTGGTTTCTTCCTGCCGACCTCCTAGTTAGGGGAACGTATGGTGGACCGTCAGGTGTTTAGCTATCCTGCTGCCTTAAGCCGAGTCGTTCCAAGAGACTTCAGGTCTGATCTTGACTTTTCAGTCGTGAGTCAATGGATGAACATTTTATGCATCATCAGTCCTCAGTCTTTGAGATGAAGGACTTGGGTGAAGCAAGGTATATCCTTAGCGTGGAAATTATAAGAAACCTTTCTTAGAGACTTCCTGGGTTATCTCAAAAGTCTTAAATTGGGAATGTCTTGGAACGATTTCGGATGCATAACTCTAAACCTGTGGATACTCCTGTCGATAAGGATTTAATTTTGAGTCTTGGTCAGTGCCCGAGAACAGATGAAGAAAGAAAAGAAATGAGCACAGTTCCTTATTCTAGTGCAATAAGGAGCTTAATGTATGCCATTTTATGTACAAGGCCAGATATTTGTTTTGCGGTTGGCTTGGTAAGTCGTTACCAAAGTAACCCAGGACCTGCTCATTGGCAAGCAGTCAAGGGAATCTTTCGTTATCTTCGTGGTACAAGTGATCTTGTTCTATGTTTCCAAGGTGGAAATATGAGGTTCCAAGGTTATTCAGATGCGGATTTCAGCGGCGATTTGGAGGAGTCTCAATTGACTTCCGGGTATGCTTTTATCCTTGGTGGAGGTGCTATATCCTGGTGTCGTAAGAAGCAAGATTGTGTTGGTTTATCTACAATGGAAGCAGAATACGTTGCATGTTGCCTAGTTGTGCAAGAAGCTATTTGGTTGAAGAGTTTTCTACAGGATCTCAACATCACTCCTAAAGTTGATGAACCTATAGACATGCACTGTGAGAATACGACTGCTATACAGTTCGCTAAAGATCCAAAGTTTCATAAAAAATCCAAACATATTAGGAGACGCTTTCGTTTTGTTAGAGAGGCTATCAGAAAGAAATATGTTGTCATTAATTATATATCCACTAGCATGATGATTGCGGATCCCTTGACTAAGCCAATTCCTAAGAGTGCTTTTGTAGCCCATGTGAAGAACTTAGGATTGCGTAGGTTGTAGTCGTTGTTTAGTAAGGGAATATATTTGTTATAGACATGTGTTGATCATTAATGAAAGAAAGTTGTTTGTTTCTTGGAAATGTTCAATTGTTTAATTAGGTACTTAAAAATGTCAACAAGTTATTTGATTGACCCATTCACACAGGTGATCGCCCTGACACTTATGTAGTGTGCAGGATGAGACTTAGTTGTATTGGCACTGTGTGTACAATATGAGTTGTCATCATACATGTGTCGTATGAGTGACCATTAAAATTGATAGTTGCCTTAGTATGTCCAAGATGAGACTCAGTGGGAGTCGAATGTGAAATTTCCCGCCTTCAAATTATACCTTAAAGCAGAATACTTGAGTGTCAGATCGTACATTATGTATGTAGACCGGGTGGCTCAGGTTAGATGCTTGTGTAGTATCTAGACTTAATATTCGCATAACCTAGAAGAGTGGCATGCCCATCTAAGTGGGAGCTATGTTGTGGCATACATATCATACTGTATGTGCTTAATGACGACCAATAGGGAGTGACAAAAGAATCCCTACTTTGTCACTGTGTGAAACCTATACTAGACGATACCCGTTGACTAAGAACTGTGTTTTGAAGTTAAAATTCGATGATGCTACTTTAGCATGTCTCCAAAGAATTACGAAGGGTCGATCTAGCGACACATGTTAGGAAAGCAGTCAAGCTAAGATGGATTAACATGAGTGTCTAAGGGAGAATGATTCCTATATCACCACCAATACTTGGCCAAGGGTTATACTATGTGTATAACTAAATGAGACAATATTGTGTATAGGGACTGTGTATGCAATCGGTGATGGTCGGATAATTCGGGGTATCGAAAAGCATGAAAGTGTTATGTTGGTTAGATGGTGGCTTAACGTAACATTGCTTGTTATTTTGTGGTCGCACGCCTTATTTCCTGTATGAATTATGTGATACGCTCTTGTATAGAGTGAATGAGTATGGTCTGCATGACCCTGAATGAGTACGGTCTTTGTGATCGAGTTAATGTGTATGGCCTGTGTGGCCGAGTGGGAGTTATTAATCAGTTTGTAACTGTCACATTCATGGGAATGAAACCGTTTTGTAACGGCCACATTCATGGGAATGAAACGGCTGCAATTAACTCACTATTTAGTATAGCGGTTACAATAGATTAATTGCTAGCTATTAATCTCTGTGACTAATTGTAGCTATGAGAAATCCTATATATATTTCTCATTTGTGTTCTTGAAAGACACACAAAAACTAGACAAACACAACACACTAAGAAGCTCATTCAGAATACTCTAGTATTACATGGTCTAACCATCGATAGACGATGATTTATGGGGTGGATATTCCGATTGCTCTAGTAGTGATTCGAACACATACATTGTAGCAAGTCGACGACGAGCGTGGGCAGATTAGCGGCAATTCGACGATCAACCGCTTCCGCACAATGGTATGAATTAACCTATTACGACCAATACATTTAAACATTATACTGAAAATAAAACTATTTTTATGGAAATGTTGCTCTGGTGTTCTTCCTGTCCTAACTGAAAGCAAAATTCATTGGTAAACCAAATACATGCCACATATGCAAAAAAGACATGGAAACGGTTAAACATTCATTGCTCCAATTTGATTATGCTAGAAATATCTTGTTTTATGTCAATATCCCAAAAATTGAAACCATAACCAATTGGATAAGCTGCATAAGCACGTGGAATCCTAGCATAAATAAGGTTATTAATCCACAAATTGCATTCTTCTCTATAATCCTATGGATAGTCTCGAAAGCTAGATGCAGATTCCAATTTCAAAAAAACCTTATTGAACCATTGGAAATTATTTCTCAGACACAAAATTTCAAAACAAAATAGTCTCACATTCCACGAAGCTCAATCAATATGCTCGACCAAGTCAAGAAACCGGATCCCTCATATAATTACTACAAAATCAATGTCAATGCAGCCTTCAAAAGTAAGAAGGATAAATTGGGTATCAATTTAGTAATCCACAATCTTAAAATCCAAGGAAAAGCCAAGAGAATCTTAAAAGGAATTCAATGGCAATCTTAACATAAATCATCAAATCATAAAAGGCGACGACCAAACAATCATACATCACCCTTCAAGGAAAAAAGTCCAACATTCATTCAATATCTCAAGCCATCCTGGTGAAAACAAAATTTTAAGTAGAACATCTACTAACTTAGAATATTCTTATTATAATAGAAAGTATAATAAGATAACTCATAACCTAGCTAATATAGCCACTAATCTTAATATATGTAAGGACTTAGTCCAAAATATCTCATAGTATTCTATCTTATATTCTGGTTTTCTTTAATGTAATCTCTTTTTCAACAATAAAAAATATTGATGACTCAAGGTCTGTCAATCAATATCCGAAAATTGGAAATTCAATTTGAACTCGTATTCGATAAGGAGAAACTTATCTACATTTTAGGATATCCAAATCTGCATCCAATTATCATTTTATGATATATCCATATAGGATTCGAATACAAATACAAAAATTATTCAATTTGATAATTATCGGTCCTGCTGATGTCAAAAAATGACCTTTCGTTATATCAGCATGAAAAAGGGAGTTGATGCATGACAACCTCCGTTATGTGTGAATATTTTGTGATGCTGAGTCTGATTCTCTTGGCTGGTCCTCGCTCCTGCTCCTGCTCCTTGCTTCATGCTCCAGCTCCTCTTTATTGTTCATGCTTCCTTGATTCCAAGGGGGAAACCTGCATAGGGTTCGAAAACCGCTCCGACACTCAAGACAGTCAGGGTGTTCATTGTAGTAAAATATTGAATATTGATTGAAGCTTTTGGGGGAAAGTATGTCTTACTCAAACAAAAGTGAACATGTCTTGTGGAAGACGATGGGGGCCCTTTTATAGGCAATGTTAAGCCGACTTTGACTAGTGGTTATGGTGAGGTGGTGGCCGTCAAACCGTTAGAGAAGTTTCCTCTTATTCATATCTAGGGTTTCACTTAGAATATATCCCGGATCTTAGATAAGTGAAAGTTCCTAAGTTCAAGGATACTTTGTAGATATCTTGCCGAAGTGATAGATCTTTGGGGAGATACTTTCTCCTCTCATACTCTTGAAGCCCTAGTTTGCTTAAACACAAAAGATCTATAACCGACTGGGATCTTTTAGGGAGAATTTAGGATTGAGTTGGTAAACTGTAGGCAATTTCCTGTATCCACAGTTTAGGGCGTGAGACAGAGGCGTAGCTTACACGGACGAGCCTCATTCCTTTAGTGACTCCAAGGTTGATCTTTCTGTGCTGAGGGCAAGACCGAGCTGATGCCTCTTAGCTTGTCCTGGCCGACCTCCCAGTTAGGGGTGTAGGTGGCGGAGTGTCGAGGGATTAGTTGTTTTGTTGCCTTAAGCCGGGTTGACCCGTTGGACTTCAGGTCAAGGCTTGACTTTTTGACGTTAGTCAAACTCTGGGCATTTTATGCATCATCATGAGTCCCGCCACTCCTTAGTCGAAAGAGTTGAGACTGAGGAGTAGAAGTAACTCTCAAGTCAAGTTATTTTAAAATGACCCTGAAGACAAGGGGTTTACCTGTACCAGAGGTGTTTCGTGAAGCTCGATCAGTTCTTTTGATTTTCCTGACCTCCATGTTTCGGGGTTGTTTCTGGCTGAGCTGTTTTGAAGAGCTTTTCTCAACTCGATGGAGTTTTTGTTTTTCAGGACTGTTAGTGCCCAACTGATTGGTTCAGGGTTTCCTTTGAAACGTGTTGGTATGTTACCGCTGGTTCGACACGTTTTGTCTTCTGCCTAAGGAGACAAATTTCCGCTTCCATGCGTGATCTTCTGACATCAGAGATCCTGTTCTCTAATCACACACTTTCAGCATTTATTCTTTGAGTAACTTCTCAGGCCACCTTTGTTGCCATGCGTGGCCATGTGGTGCTTTGTGATTGGATGAGGAAGCTAGTCTTTATCGATCATTAACTCCTCCTCTGACGTTAGTCAGTCTTGAGCCGCACCCCAAATGCCTTGTCATTATGGCTTCGCGTGTTGCCGAGGGGGTTTTAATTCCTCTTTCTTTGATGCTTTCTCTTCTGTTTTTAGAGATGCTCTTGATCTTCTTCTTCCAATATAAGTAGCCGCCTTGTGCTTAAGCTTTTTCACGAATAATTCCTTTAATCGTTCTGTCCTCTTGATTTTATCTTTTACTTCACTTTTTGGTGATTTTTAAGATGAAGCCCATGTTCATCATACTTGGTGTTACTTTTGCATATCTTCTTCTGACGATGGTGGTGGCAAAAAGTGGCGTTTCTGACAATGGAGGTGGCGACCTCCTATGTCGTTTTGGAGCATATTATCAAGGAAGGAGAGGGTACCCGATGATGACCCGAGGTGCCAATTGGGATCTGGTCCATAAGATAGGGGTGACCCAAATATCGGTTAGGCCTCTTTCTCTTGGGCGATGTTGATCTCTTTCCTGAGATTTTACTGGATTTGCCCTCTGGTGGTTTGGGTTCTTCCATATTTTCCCTCCTGTTCCGTTTCTTCCTCTTCCTCCGACTCAGTGTTGTTGGGGTTTATTCCCTCAACAATTTCTTCTGTAATAGATCTGAGTGGCCACACTCTTCTTGGTGTCCTTACTTGTAATTTCTTTTGTAATATGTGTTATTTTGGAAATAAAGACTACTTTTGCCTTGAATATGTTTTTCTTCCCTTTTGCTCGTTTGGCTCAAGAATATTTGTTTCTCGCGGCTGCGGCAATTATTGCCACGTGTCCGATTATTATTTGTGATTTCGTGTTGGCATGGATTCGCGATTGATCTTGCCCTCGAGTTCTATAAATGACTAGACCTTCTAAATATATCCTTTCCCTTTGTCTTTATTTCCGTCGCCGCTCTTGATTATTTCCCTAAAACTTCATTCTCTTTCCTGCTGCTTCATGAATCCATGGCGGCCCCTACCCCCGATCTTTCTTTTCTTGGCCAAAAGCGTCATGCAAGTTCGATGACCCAGAAGGAGCTTGATCTTCTTCGAGTAGAGCGCTCATTCCCTGCTACTATTAAACTTGTTCTTCCCACCATTAATGAGCATGTGTGTCTGACTCCCGATCGCCGCGTCGGTGTTTATGAAGTTTTCTTCAAGTTGGGTTTATTCTTTGTTTTTCCTTCGTTCTTGGTGGAGCTACTGAACCACTATGGTCTTCAGCTTTTTCATATGAGCCCCACTGTTGTGATGACAACCATGGCGTTTTATCTGCTCTGCAGTCATCTGGGCAAAAAAGTTAGCCTCTATGCTTTTGATAAGATCTTCTCCATCAAGTTTAGTGACCACTTCTGGTACTATTTTTCTTCTCGTCTGGGAACCTTCTTTCACTACAAAAAAAACGTCCAATGGGGACACACGTTTTTATGTTTGTCCCTAATATGTTCATAGTAGGGACAACTTTATAACGTTTGTCCCTAATAAAGCTACAATGGGGACAAATTAATCGGTCGATTTTTAGAACAATTTGGGCGCCTAAAACTCGCGCAGAATTCTGCTCAAAAGAAAAGGCGCGGAACAGATATCAATTTCCCTCTTTTATTTCAATTTTATTTTTCCTTCTTTCCTCTCTCCCCCTTTTTTCCTCCCCACGACGACTTCTAGTTCTAGGGCTTACTCTTCTTCTTTCTCTCTCTCTCTTGTGCTTGTTCGCTCAATTTCTCATCTTCTTCTTCAAGGGTTTTGCTGGCAGTATCACCGTTCGGTTTTCATCTCCTGCCCCACCAGGTTTTTCGTTGTGGTTGTTGTTGTTGTTGTTCTTCTTCTTCTTCTTCTTCTTCAAATTAATCATTTAAGAGTTTATAGCATGAAACCCTAATTTGATGTTGCAGAAAATTTATTCATTTTGAGAGTTCACATAACTCTGGTTGTTCCACGACCTAGATTTTTCTAGCAAAACCAAGACCAAATTTGTTGTTCCTATTCATCTTCTTCTTCTTCTTCACAGTAAGCAATAGAGAATTTATAACATAAAATCCTAATTCGATTTTGCTGCAAATTTTATTCTGTTTAAGATATTATGTAACTCAGATTGTTCCATGACAAGGACTTTTTGCATCAAAACCACGACCAGGTTTGTTGTTATCCTTAATCTTATTTTAATCGATTGAGAGTTTATGACATAACAGCCTAATTCGGGTTTGCTGCAAATTTATGCAGGTTGACATAAACTCTTCCTTTTCTTCTTCTGTATGATTTTTATTCAATTTGAGAGTTTATGTAATTTCGATATTTGCGGGAAACATTATTTTAAGCCCCTAACCCCTTTAATTATGTGTTTGACTAACCATGGTAATGGTGTTGTAACTATTGTTTGTCTTTTCATCAATTTTTTGATTCAACAGATCCTAACTGTGAGGGTAGGTTGTTCCTATTGAACCTAAACATTCGTGTTCGAAGAGACGAACAATTTGGTCATATAAAGATATCTGATTTTCTAACATACGGTTTAAAGTCAGTTGTTCAGGTTTCGATCCCCCAAATAAAATCATTATGTGACAAAACAACCGGATTCGATAGCTTCTATGGCTATAAAGCTTTACAAAGGAGGAATCATATTACCTGGGGATACACATATGTCAATATTGAATGTTATCCCAGTACAAATGCTTGAAGAAATCTCTTGTACGAATGGCGAAAACTTATTACAATTCCCTCTTTACTACAACTTATCAAAGGCATTCTTGAAAACATTTGAGTTAAAACTTTGAAGTAAAAGAGTAGAAGAACTGATTGATCCTGATATTGTTTTAATGCAGAAAATGAGTTTGCTCGATCTGACAAAATTTTTTCACGCGAAGTAATTAGTAGTTCTTAATGTGCAGGTCATCCATGGTTACGAGACGATAACCGTTCTATTCCTTTAGATATATTGATTTTTAAGTTAGTCAAGTCATACCTTCGATCAACACCATTTAAGCATGCAGCTCTAAAGGTATCATCTCTACCTGATTGGTCAAATTTGTGTACTAAAATGGTATAAATTACTAATTGATAGAAACTTCAATTATTTTTCTGCACTAAAATGGTAGTTTTTCGCTGATCATTAACAAAGGACTGAAACTTTGAAAGATGAAGCTACTTCTTGTTCTTCTCAGCTCTCAAAACTTGTTACTATGATTTCAGGCTCTTAAGCATTAACAGAAGATGAACTTGTCTATCTAAGAGCTCAGTATAAGCTATTGGAACCAAGTAGAGATGGCCTGATCTCCCTTGAGAATTTCAAAATGGTAAGATTTTTGTACTTGTCTTTGGAATGTAGGTGGTTGTGAAGATTTGATTGAGTATTTCCTTCTATATGGATAGCTTGTTCATTTAGTTAAAACGTTATGATAATTGATAAAATACAAAACATGCTCTCAGTCGTAATGCAAGCGATGCCATGAAGGACTCACGGGTTCCTGAGATTTTACATGAGGTGAGATGTCTCGAAGTTTCATTTTTAGTGTAAAAAATTTCACTCATTTGGCAGTCGACACATGAACCAATTAACTTCGAAAGGGAATTAACCAAATTTTCGTGGTCATTGATTTTTAGATGGAACCACTTGCTTACAGAAAGATGGGCCTCAAAGAATTTTGCACTGCTTAAATAAGTTCATATCAGCTTGAGGCTATCGAAAACTGGGAGAATATTGCAACTGCTGCTTTTGAATATTTCGAACATAATGGCAACAAAGTGACAAGTGTAGAGGAACTACCACAGGTAGCCCCACCCATATCAATTTATTTAACATATTAGTAATACTTGGTGTTTCACAAAGGCCCTTGCCAGCCCACCACGGATAACCGGGCCGTGGAGTATCCTGGGGCCGGCACAACCAGCCTGCCTAAACACCACCCATGGCATACAAAACAGGTCCAGCACTGGTGTTACCTTTACTATAACCTATGCTGAGCTAGAAAAACAAACTTGTGCAGGAAATGAATCTCGACCCATCTTCTTACTCAGTCCTTAGTGAATGGATAAGAAAGTCAGACGGGAAGCTAGAAAAACAAACTTGAGATGAACTTGGTCTACCCCGATGGTGTGCCATATGGTGTTGTCAACAAGGTCTATACACCGGCTCAAAAAGGGGTTGAAGGTTCAATCTGGTAGATAGCCTAAACTTATGCAGCTCCGAATGACTTTGGTGTTCATCAACCCATCAACTCATCAGCCACTGGTGCTACTTTCGATCTTTACAGAAACTTTGACCACTTCTTTATTGATACAGGTTGAAAACCCACACAGTAATCGAGCCATTTGTAATTTCTACTAATAGACAACCAAATTCTCATTAGTGCTGGTGGTGTTCTCAAGCGAACTGTAATTACAGCGAAATATTCTATGGACTTGTTTGTTGTGATCTATAAAACTCAATGGGGTTTCACAGAGTAGGCACTTTCTGCAGATCTCATTAAGAGGTAATCAAAAATCCTAACCCCGTATATTTACAGATATATTTCAAAAGGGAGAAAGCTATGACTTTTTAAACGAAGTTTCCTTAATGAATGAAGTTCTTTTTAAATAAAACTAGTTCGACAAATTTATTATGAGATCATGTTATTTTTATTTAAGAGTTAGGTACCACTTCTAGTTGAACTGTTGCTTGTTTATTAAAGTGTAAACCTATGTATAACCTTTCACATATATGTCTCTGTAATTTCTTGTACAAGGCTGGCGTACTAACTCATATTCATGGACTATTTGCAGAGGCTCTATGAGGCCAGATTAGCAGAAATGCCATTTATTGGGACCCATCATATTTATAGGCGGCAAGGGATATGCGGCAGCTCCTAAATGCAACTGAATCAGTATGTGTTGAAAACCCATTTTTAGATACAAGTCCTGTAACAGTTATCTTATTTCTTATAAGCTCTAACTTGCTTTAGTCAAAATTCTCTTTACCGAACTTGTCATGAACACTTGCATGATTATATAAATGGGGTCTTCAATATGAGTACATTTTCGAACGTAAGGGATTAACCATTTTTTAGATACCTACTTTTGGCCATGCTTGACATATCCGTGATGTAGCATTGAAAGACTAACTGCGCATATGTGTAGGTTGTATTGCACTTCATACATAAGATTGGGATTTCAGTTATTTTCGTATGTGGCTTGCTCTTATTAATTAATTTTATGGCAAGTTCAAAGGCTATATATTTAGGTCAATTACATTGACACTTAAGTAAAATTGTACAGTATATAAACAATTGTTCTATTTGTGAACACTAATTGTGAGATTATATTTTTGCAATACGTTTCATCTTAGTCATGTGTCATATGGCAGGGAGTCATTCATTATCTTTTGTCGAAGGCCTTCGCAACTATTTCAGCAAAGTTAGAGAAGATTGGATATGGTATGTTGTTGCTTCGGCTGATCTTTACGATGGTGGTTCAAGGGAATAGCATGATTACATGCACGTCGCCATATCCGTCCCTAATACTATTAGGGACGGACGCAATCCGTCGCCATATCCGTCCCTAATACTATTTGGGACGCCACTTGCAGGGACAGACAACAACTGTCCCGAATATAGTTTTGGGGACGGTTCTTTGTTTTTGGGGACGGTTCTTTGTTTTTGGGGACAGTTTTTTACCGTCCCTAATGGCCCTGTTTTTTGTAGTGTTTTCGGCGCCATCTACGCCGAAAGATGATAAAGAAAGATCTTTCTTGGTTCATCCTCCTCTGGTTACCGAAAGTTTTGGTTTTGTTGCTCGTACTTCCGACTTCCCGTCAGAACTTCCGAAGATCAACTCTGATCCCCAAGACATTAAGTGTTTCGAGGTCTTGTCGGCTTTGGACAAGGGTAAAGATGGGATGGTTCTTGAAAAGCTCGCCGACTATCATGCCCTCGTCTCTACAGGGGTGATTTCTTATTACCCTGGTATGTCTTTGGTTCTCCTCTCCTTTTTTTCTTTTTGGCCCTTCCTCTTGCTTATTGTTTCTCTTCTTCCTTGATTGTTAAGTTTTCTTGAAGAAGCGCGTCAGGATAGGCGATCAGCCGTCTTCTTCGGTCGCCAAGAGGCCTGATCCAAAGTGATTGTCAGTCGAGGCTCTGTCGGGCCTGCTATCCGTGAACCTTGTAGTCCTGCCACTCTGGCAGTCCCTTTAAGTTCTGCTCCCTAGTTAACTCCTGTAACTAGAGGTGGTTTCGTTTCTTCCCGAACCAGGGCTAGCAATCTTCCCAAGGCTGTCAAAGGGAAGGATCCCGTTGTACTAGAGCTATCTTCTAAGCTGAACCGCTAACCCAAAAGCCTTAACCGTCTAGTCACCTCTTTTATTTTTTGCTTGGACCAGTACCTTCAGGGGGAGGTACTTGTATTTTTTTCCATTTGATTTAATGTTTGCATCGTTCCTTCTTTTTTTTTCCGATGCCCTTCTTTGTTGTAAGGTTCTCGGGTTAGTCAAGATGTTGCTTCTTATCTAAGCCAGGTCGATCGTCTGGAAGTTCTGCTGGCAAAATTTGAGGAGGAGGCTCGGTTTCTTAAGACCAAGGCTGAGCTCCTGACTACTAACTTAAAGGTGATTATTGTTGATCGGGATTCCTGGATGTTGGCGGCTGAGCAATTCCGATCTAGTTCAGAGCTGCAATCTTCTCACGCTAACGCTCGTATCTCAGCTCTCGATAAGCAGCTTAAGACTTATAAGGAGAGGGAAGTCGGTCTAGTTGCCCGAAGAGAGAAGGATAAGCTTGCTCTTCATGATTCTCGTCTTAATATCCTTGCCTTGGCTGACCAGACCGGGCCAAGACAATTGCCAGCTTTAAATGTGGAGACGAATTTTCTCAGATCCTGAGGAAAAAACGTAAAGTAAGCTTCAAAGCTGCCTGGGAGTCTGCTCGCCGTTTCTACTGTAGGATTTTGTGTGTATCTAATACAACTATCTAGTGTTCTAAACGGAATCTCAAACATCTATGTGTTTAACACTAGATTACCAGGATCTTAAAGCATGAACTTAATCATAGGAAAAATACCTTTATCGCGTTTTTCTCACGAACCTTTCCAATTGCGTGTGAAGATCGAGAGCTCCAAGTGTCGCTCCTCTACTTGAGACACCGAGTAGTTTGACTTGATCTCCCTCCCTTTCAGTCTGCTAGGATATTGAGAAAACGGGAGCTTCTTCTTGACTAGATTGATAAAACGGGAGCTTTTTCTCTACAATCCTCTCTCTCCACTACCTGTATATTGAGAGAGAGGGCTGTATAATTTTCCTTTCTGAGAAAATCCACACCTTTTCTGTTCTCTAATGACCCTTATATAGAGAAACCTTAATTAGAATCATATTCAAATTAGGTCTTTCTATTTTCCGGGTCACAAAAAAGATAATAACTATTTTGGCTTTCCCTTTAGTGTGACCGGCCAGGGCAGCCCACTATGGGCTTTATCTGGCCGGCCTACTAACTTTGGTTGGCCATCACATGGCTGCCCCTTAGAGCCTTGCTCTGGGCACCCCTTTTAAGCCCGGTTCTTTCTATCTTGTTCTGAATCGCCATTCGAACCCTTTCGGCCTATTTAGTTGGATCTAATCCATCTTTAGCCTATTCCCATCTAGTCAAATCTCCCCGATCAACTTACCACTCTTATGTGTAACTCGTTGTAGGATCCGGTCTATGTTAGCCGCGAGTCACCGAAGTGATCCGACGATCGTAGTTGGCTTCTAGCAAAACGCTATCCTAGCTAGACCGGACTAGATGATCTTCACAAAATGGTCATCGTTATCCTAGCTAACAAATTAATCGCATTGCCATCTTGGTCAAAGGACACTCCTTCGGAAGGGAATCTCCTTCAGACCGGACGAATATATCTTTCAGTCTCCCAGTTGTACTTAGAACAAGTGCAATGCTCGATTCCCATGTCTCTTCGTATCTCGCGTCACATAGAAACCAGCCGTTGGATGGAAGCTAATTAGTGCGGACGTCTATGGTCTTTGCTTACTCCCTTCGGATTTGCACCACCTGTTCCAGAAAGATTTGATTCTGATCCACTATATTTTGCTCATATGGACTCCGATTTGACTTCTGTTTTTGCCTATAGGTTCGCCTTGGCCTGTACTTTTTCATCCAAGTATCAACATTGGTCAGAATTACCAGAAGCACCAAATAACCAAAATAACCCCAACACGTCTTTCTCTCAATTCTATCCGTTTTTCACACTAAACTCCGTAAAAGACACCTGGGGAAGAGAAACACACAATTCATCAGAGTAATTGCTCGAAATAGACTAACTAGCCCAAATTAAGAGATTCAGATGAGGCATTGTCATGACTCATCAATCATGGCTCACGGGTTTACGGGCTCACGGGACTACGACCCATTACCCAAAAGGCCTAAGTGCCCAAATAGCCCAAAGGCCCATGTGGCCAAAGTGCCCAAAGAACCAAATGGCCAAAAACCCAATTGCCTCGCTTGTGTGAGCATGCGTGTGGGAACTTTCTCTACTCCACCATGTGTTTTATTATGAGTTTTTAAGCAACTCATTATAAGGTATCTTTAGTTTCACTAGTTGGAATATGTGGGACAATTGTCTAGAGAAAGAAAGCTTTAAATGCCATCTTCCCTCTAGAGGTGGGCCTCTCTCATGTGCTAGCTGCAAGACACGATAGTCTTGACTAGTGTTGAATGGGTGAGGCTCACTCACAATTAATTACAATATGCAAGTGGGCCAAACATCAAATGGGCCCAAGCATACATAAAACCCAACACCATTGGGTTTATTATGAATATAAATTGATATGTGAATATCATATTGACACGAACTGAACGATGTATATATGTGACGTTTCCACTTGCTGGAGTGGTATAACTTACTAAAAAAGGCTACTTTTAGTAATCTTAATTTTTTATTTTCTCTTGGGATCATGAGGTGTTATGCATACTTCAATGTTTTTCATCCAATGAATGTGATGGAGAAAAACTATATCACACACACTCAAAGTCTGGCTGCTCTAGCAAAGGGGTGCCCCTTTGCCAGGAATATTTAGAGAGATAGAAAGTAGGAAAAGGGATAAAAGAGAAGAAGAAAAAGAAAGACAAAGAAGGAGGAAGAAAATATTAGAATAGAAAAAAAAAACGTTTGAAGATCGCCGGAAAATTTGGCCTACGTTAAAGAACGTTGGAGAGAGAAACAAATTACACATATAACATATAACACATTAACACGTGACACACAACACGTTACAATTAGGCCAATTAATGTCACATATTAAAAATGCTTTTAGGATTGACCCAAGTTAAAGAACGTTGGAGTGTTAGAGTCTTGGAAAAAATAAGAGAGAAGAAGTCCAACAGTACCTATTGCACTAAAGAGGGAGAGAAGAAAAGTATAAAGTTCAACAAAAATCAGAGAGAGAAAACAATACTACAACTGTATTATATACTTCCTTCTTGTTACTTAGACACTTTTAAAATTTTTGAGATTTCAATTTGGACCCAAAGTTATTTTTAATAAAGTTAAACTTTTTTTTTCGATACTTTAATGCATCAGCGGAAAATGGTTTTTTTATCGGCCGCACCCCCTCGCACCCCCATGGATCTGCCCCTGCATGTTTGGTGAACCTATGCTACTATATGTGTAAGGTCAAAAATGATCCATGAAACCATAATGTATTTGGTTTGCATAGTTGACAAAATTCCAATTATCCATATCGAATCAGAATACAATATCAGGATGCTTAATGACATTGGATCTTCGTATTCCACTTCAAATATTTCATTGATTACCCCTTGGCCGACCTTTACCTTTTAATCGAGTCATCATGCAAGTTTTTATGAGCAATTGATACTTATTTGGATTCAAATTGCATTTCACCTCATCACATACTTTCTTCGACTATGTGTTATTAGAATTTTCGCCACGGGTTATCCCTAGTGAATAGTTAAAGTAGAAATATATGTTAGAATCTTATAAACCCATGTAAAGATTGAACATGCATGTTGATAGCATTTTATTTTCGAAAATGCAGATTGATACCGTATTTGTTTTGGGTGATTGCTTTCAGGTAATAATAACTAACTGTATTTACAGTAACTTGGAGATTATATCTTTTAAAGTTCTAGGAGACTGGTTGAGATTTTATAGTTCAAATGCTGATATTTCATAACAAACAGAGATAAAGTTCTTATGTATCCTTTATTTATATTCTTCATATTTATATTCTTCATATTTATATTTAAACATGTATTACATTAATTCTGTGTCACTCATAACAGCACTGTGGACCTTATGGTCCTTGTTCTGTGTTTTTCTTAAGCAACACCGTATCCCACAATATATTGTGGTCAACTATGCTGCGATAGCGAAAATTATTCCGATTCAGATGAGCTGTTTGCCCGGTTCTGATGTTGGGTGACGATTTTCTGCTAGGTTGGGTAATTTATATAGGAATTGAATAGGTACATTTGTCTTTTGGGGTCAAAGGACATATCCCTTCAAATTTGCGGACGCAAATTGAATTTTAAAGTCTGTGCATTCTGGGACAATGAATCTGGCTCAATAACTTGGGCAGGGCGCTTGTCGTTGGATATGGGAACGGATCCTGCCCGAACTGTGCCCAACGAGACAACGAGAGAGCCGTCAGATTAGGATCTGATGAAATCCCGCCATAACCCCGACGCGTAGGTGACGCGGATCGTTGGATCATACGGATCTAGTTATATCTCTAGTCCATCATAGCGCGACCATTGAATCTAGTTAAATCCTGCATAGTGAACGCGATCCGTCCAGATCTGGATGCGTTCGCTTCGCTCAAATGGTCCCCAAAGTGACTTGTCCGCTTTGACACTTTAGTCCCTATTACAACCGATCTTCGTCCAAACTTTAAACTTGAATTTCTCATTCATCCGGAATCGGATTTGAGTGATTCTTGGCACTAAATTGAAGAGCTTGATGAGACGAACGCAATGATGCATTCCTTTTCTGAATTTGGCGAGTTGGTCGAGCCAAAATCGGCTCTGATTCCAACAGGATGCATGAGCAATTGGTCTTGGTAGAAATTTAGAAATTTGAATACCACTTTGTAACCCATTTTCAAGAAGGTTGCATTTCACTCAAAATCAGTGAGTTTCTCTTTTATGAATTTTACTATTCATTCTAATCAAATCATCCACTGTTTTTTGTTTCTTGTAACAAGTTTTAACTTCATCTCTGCTATATAATTTTTCAAGCTCATACTTTTAATGTTGTTTCCAAGATTGAATAATTATATTAGTTTTGATAAGAAAAGAAATTAGTGTTGTAAAGGCAAAAACATCTCTGGGTTGGTTAATGTAAATACATATATCACATAGTTATATGTTGATGCCATTTGCTTCATCGTTTTGGCATCAAAGACTCAATGTGAATAAAGAAAACAGATTGATAAGACAAAGAACACAAACAACAAGTTTGTCCATTTATGATTGATGTTAATTAATAATTTAAGGTGATCACGTATCATTAGAAATGTTAAAGAAGTCAAGATCTCCACGGTGATTATGAAAACCTGCACAGGTTGTGGCTACTTTTCCTAAATGTGCAATATCTCAAGTAGACAAAGATAGACAAAATATAACAAGAAGCTGAGAAGTCATAGATAAAATCCTATAAGAAGCAAAACTATAAACATTCAACAATTAGGAGATCACTTACTATAGCATACCTAAATCATGAAATCACTTAATTAGCTAAATATATAAGTAAAAGAAGCTAAAGATCAAAGCAAATACTTTAAGTAATTGTTGTTCTTTTAATCTAGAGGTAGGTTTTCGTAGTTTCTTTTTATTCGGATCTGACAATTAAACAAGAGTAAAACCTCTCTGAATTAGTAAAAGAACAAGACATTGATGAACATCTTGACTTTAACTTGAAAAGAAGAGATATATACACCTAACTTTCTTTGGGCTATGCACACATCAACTTTTTTCGGTTTCCAAACTCAAACTGGACCAAAGAAAATGTTAAAGCGACTTCAGTAAAACAGTTCATTGTACTAGAACTTTTGGGTTTAATCCATTAAACTAATTTGAGGTGGAAGTTCTTCTTTATATTTCGTTCTGACATTTCATCAAACATTAAGTGGGTGCTAATTTTTTAAGCACCACTTTATAAAAGAGAAACAAAAAATATATCGAACAAACTATAAAATACAACAATCGAAATACTAACTTAGTCCTTGTGCTGCAGGAAATAGAATAAAAGATGGGTTATGATCAATGTTAAATCAATATATGAAGACTTATTTTATTTTTATACAGGAAAAGCAAACCCTAGAAGGCTAAAACAGCAAGAAGAAGTTACATCACAAAACCCATGATCAATTAGTAATAAAATCAACTACCTAGACAATCAATTCAAATGAAAGCAAAATAATAAGACTTTTCATAGAGATCTCTTTAACTAAACAATCTAATTTTGTCTGTTGAGAAGTATAAAACAAATAATTCATAAATAAGTTCAAATGAAAGGGTTTTGTGTGACAATGAGGTTCATTTTTGAACAAGTTAGACATAAAATAGGTTTTTCTCAAGAGATATTTGATAAAAAGAAATGATTCTCTCTCTAAAACCTCCATTCCTACTAAATCAAAGAATGACCATACTTGTTCAGTTACCTTGAAAACCCTAAATAATTGTAATGGATTGTAGTACCTAATAACTAGGGTGAAGAACCGAAAATATGAGATAAAGAAGAGATTTAATTAAAGGTAAAGAAGATACCTGCAGGAGCAACTGTTTTTGCTGATTTGCTCGAGTCAATTTTTCTGATTTTCCCAAAATCCAGTTCTCTAGTTCTCTGATTTTTTTGGTTTGTAGTGGTAAATGAAGAAGAATAAAACTACAGAAGAAAACTGAAGTAGAATCGTGGAGAGAGAGATATAGAGATATTTGAGAATTTCTTTTTATGTTTGACCGCCAATCTAGCTTTATGCGGGAACTGAAATTTGGGCGCTCTTTTTCCCGTTTTTGTTACTCAATATTCGTTTTTAAACTTTCTAAATATTGGGATAAAAACTTGTCCCTGAGAGGCGTATATATGTCCCTATTGTAAATTTAATAGGGACAAATGTTAAAAATCTGTCCCTATTTTCAATATATTAGGGACCCATTAGCCCTTTTTTTTGTAGTGTCATCTGATACGTCATACCTTTCAGACTTTCTTGATCTGGAGAACAACTGTCAAAGCAAATGATTAATCATTAATCCATTTGAGTGTGGCCACACATTTTCGAGTTGCTTCTCCTCAAGTGGCCCAGAGATACTAATCCTAACTTAATAGGAGGACATCATCCAGTCTTGTACTCCCACTTAACTTCATGTTTATCATGTGCCCCCCAGTAATCCGCCTTTATAACCTCCTTTTACGGGACGGCGTTTGACGGTACCAAAGTTCGACATTCCTTACAGAAGATGAGTGGAGTACTCATGTTTAAGGAATCTCTCTAATCTTGCCTATGATTGTTCATGACGTTTTTTCAACATTTGAAGAACTCTCATATTTGGGTTATCCGGTGTATATTCCCAATCATACACTCATGTAATTGACTTAAATACTATATTCCTATAGCCCATGAAACAACGTTATCAGTCAATCTCACATGCTAGTCTTCATGAGTCATTGTTGTCCATGCAATGAACTGGACTAGGGACTTAATAATGAATCTATTCCAAGTTCACTTAGTAGGGTTTCATTTACCAGATCACGCATCTGATAAACCTACTTGGAATGCTTCATTATTTTTGGACTGTCAATTAAACACTAAACCATTATTTAATGACAGAAATAATTTATTTATTTCTTTTATTGAATGTAGCTAATTGATTACATAAAACTCCTTTTATTAATCCAATTACAACCTAAAGCCATTCATCGATGCGCTTTATACCAATGCTCCTTCTATGACTCTCATATTTGGGTTGAGGTAGTGGTTTAGTTAATGGATCGGCGACGTTGTCGTCCGTATCGACTTTGCAAGTGACCACATCTTTTCGCTCCGTGATTTCCCTTATCACTTGGTACTTCCTTTGGATATGTTTGGATTTTTGGTGTGCTCTTGGTTCCTTAGCTTGGGCAATAGCTCTATTGTTGTCACAATATAGAGTTATTCCCTTTTCTATGCTAGGAACGACACCAAGTTCGGAGATAAACTTCTTGATCCAAACACCTTCCTTGGCTGCTTCTGAAGCGGCTAGGTATTCTACTTTTGTGGTAGAGTCTGCTACAGTAGTCTGCTTTGAGCTTTTCCAGCTTATTGCTCCTCTATTTAAACAAAAGACGTAACCCGACTGCGATCGGAAATCATCTCTGTCCATTTGGAAGCTCGCATCCACATGGCCTTCCACGATTAGTTCTTCTTTCCCGCCATATACCAAGAAGTGATCTTTTGTCCTTCTCAAGTACTTCAGGATATTCTTGGCTGCGGTCCAGTGTTTCTCACTTGGATATAATTAGTAACGACTACACATGCTCAGAGCATATGAGACGTCTGGGCGAGTGCAGACCATAGCATACATGATAGATCCTATTGATGAAGCATAAGGTACCTTCTTCATGTGTGCTAGCTCATCAGGATCTCGGGGACACTAAGTCTTGGTTAGCGTTGTGCCATGTGTCATGGGTAGAAATCCTCTCTTAGAGTCTTCCATTTTGAATCTCCCAAGAATCTTATCAATATAAGTTTCTTGACTGAGTCCAATCATCTGACTTGATCTATCTCTATAGATCTTGATGCCCAAAATATATTCTGCATCTCCTAGGTCTTTCACTGAAAAACACTTCCTAAGCCACTCTTTCACAGACTTAAGCATAGGAATGTTGTTTCCAACGATCAGTATGTCATCTACATACATGACCAAGAAAACTAGGTTGCTCCCACTAACCTTCTTGTATACACAAGATTCTTCTTCGTTCTTCAGAAAGTCAAACTCTTCGATTTTCTCGTCGAACTGAAGATTCCAGCTCCTACTTGATTGCTTCAAACCATAGACGGACCTTTGAAGCTTGCAAACTTTTCCAGCATTTTTGGATTCCTCAAAACCTTCAGGTTGTGTCATGTACACATCCTCTTCCAGATTCCCATTCAGGAAGGCGGTTTTGACATCCATTTTCTATATCTCATAATCGTAATGAGCTGCAATTGCTAGAATAATCCTAATGGATTTAAGCATTGCGACCGGGGAAAAGGTTTCTTAATAGTCTATTCCTTGGATTTGTCGGTAACCTTTTGCCACGAGTCTAACTTTAAAAAAGCTCACGTTTCCATCCCTGTCTGTTTTCATCTTGAAATCCATTTGCAACCAATGGGTTCTACTCCATCAGGCAAATCAACCAAGTTCCAAACTTGATTTTCAGACATGGAGTCCATTTCGGATTTCATGGCTTCCAGCCATTTTTCGGAGTCTGGGCTCGTCATAGCTTCTTCGTAGGTGATGGGTTCATTATCTTCTATCAACAAGATATCTTGTCGTTGAGATAATTCAATCAGCCTTGCGGACCTACGTGGGCCTTGAACAACAGGTGAGATACTCTCAACTCCCAGAGGGTTCTCTTGCGAATCTAATTCGCTTTGCGCGGGAGAATCTCTAAGATCTACCATCTCTTCCTCTGTTTCTTTTTCTATTGGCTCAGAATAGTTAGGAATCGCGACTTCTGACACCGGTACAACAGTGTCAGTTTGTTGCTCAGATCGAATTTCTTCGATTTTTATATTTCTCCCACTTGTCATCTTGGAAAGAAACTCCTTTTCAAGGAAGACACCATCACGAGCAACAAACACTTTGTTCTCTGATGGGTTGTAGAAGTAATATCCCTTTGTCTCTTTCGGATATCCAACAAAGAGACATTTGTCTGATATTGGTGCTAGTTTATCTCCTTGTAAACGTTTTACGTAAACATCGCAACCCAGACTTTGAGAAAAGACAACTTTGGAACCTCTCCAGTTTATAACTCATATGGCGTCTTTTCCACCGCTTTTCACAGAGCTCGGTTTAGTGTGAAAGCAGTCGTTTCTAAAGCATAACCCCAGAAAGTGTTAGGAAGATCGGCTAAGTTCATCATCGATCGAACCATGTCCATTAAGGTTCGATTTCTCCTTTCAGACACACTGTTCATCTGAGGTGTTCCTGGTGGAGTGAGTTGAGATACTATTCCGCAACTCCTAAGATGATCCTCAAATTCTTGACTCAAATATTCGCTACCTCGATCCGATCGAATGGCTTTTATTTTCTTGCCAAGTTGATTCTCTATTTCGTTCTGAAATTGTTTGAACAGTTCAAACGATTCCGATTTATGCTTCATAAGATATATGTATCCATATCTAGTGAAGTCATCAGTGAACGTTATGAAGTAGCCATAGTTACCTCTTGCGAGTGTACTCATAGGTCCGCATACATCTGTATGTATCAGTCCTAATGGTTCACTCACTCGATCACCTTTTCCCTTAAAGGGTGATCGTGCCATTTTTTCCACTAAGCATGGTTCACATGTATTGTATGATTCTAAATCACACGATCCCAGAAGTCCATTTGCATGGAGTTTCTGCATGCGTTTCTTGTTAATGTGGCCCAAACGACAATGCCAGAGATAGCCTTGGTTAGAATCGTGAGTACGAAGCCATTTCGTGTCTATGTTCAGGATTTCGTCTTCTATGTTCATAACATAAAGACCATTGCATAGTCTAGCACTGGTATAGAACATCTCATCTTTGTATAAAGAACAACATTTGTTCTTTATTATTACATGATATCCCTCTTTGTCTAGAACAGACACAAAGATGATGTTCCTTGAAGTAGTAGGTACATAATGGCAATTATGTAGCACTAGTATCAATCCAGTTTCTAGACTAAGCTTATAAGTTCCTACAGCCACAACAGCAACTCTTGTTTTGTTTGCGACTCGTAGAACCATTTCGTTCTTTGTCAGATACCTGATTCTCTTGAGTCCATCTAATTCTGAGATTATATGTGCTCCACATCCGGTATCAAATACCCATGAGGGAAAATCAGTCGTATCTGCCAAATTGACCTCTATAACATAGGCACCAATTTCCTTTTCTCTTTCCGGTATCTCTATTACGCTTTTTTCATTCGAAGCCTCGAGAACTCTTCTCTGCTCTTCTTCCCAATCTAGAAAGTCGTATAGATCTCTATCTAATTGTGAACTAATACTATATGCCATTTCTACTCTACCTAAACAAAAGAAAGATATTGCTAAGTACTACATTCAATTTTAAGCAAAAACAGTTTTTGCCATATTATTCAATGAAAACCGTGCCTGTTTGAATAATATGATTCCAAGATCCCATTCCTATGGAGTTAAGCGTACTTTGGCACTGCCCTTAACTCCACCCTCCTGGGTGAGTAACTCTTTACAGATCATACTCCTATGACTTTTGGTTGATGAATAACACTTATGTGTCGAACTCATCCTTTTGCCTCGAAATCCAAAACCCTTTTGCTTACTCGTTGAGAATAACCATTTAGACTCGTAGACCTCTTCATAGATCTACCCGTATTGTCCCGAGGTAAAAGATGGCACCCTGCTTTGGCATGACCCACCATCGATGAACAAGGGCGCAACAGGTGTCCTAATCTGAGTAGGCTTTACTCAAAATTTTTTTGGGGACTTATTACGTAATTTATCAAGTTACGTTACTGTGAGCTTTAACATAACTAAATGTGATTTATTACGTAAAGATTTATGTGGGTTTGCGTAATGATTTCTTAAATCTTAGTATTACTCCTAAAAGATCTAATCTTTTAGGTTATTTCTTGTTCGCCTAAGGTTTGTTTGGATTCATATCCTTGAACCACCATTGAGTACTCCCACTCGAATCATGATCCCACCATTTGATTCGTCAATGGTTTCTTAAGACCCTATACTCTAAGTATTATTCGGGCTAAAGGTATACTGATCTACGCAATCACACATATATATACATACATTCAGAACTATGACAATGATATAAGATAAAGTATGTATCCTAGATTCGTTTCTAGGTTCGCTACGTTTCGTATAGCTATTTGTGGGAAATTTTGACATCTACATGTCTAACGTGAATTCTAAGTCTATTTTCGTGAAATACGGACTAATGGCACGTCATGTTTCTTCCTTAATGATTTCCAAAATCGATTCAAGGAAAAACTCCGTTTGGACCCTTAGAGAGCCCAAGTCACTTTTGGAAAAAAATATGCTAAAGTCGGAAGAAGAAATGTCTATACCTCCCACTCGGGTCAAGGCCCAAAAAGGCCCGAGTCAAACTCCAAAGACCCAAGCCAAACTTGGTCAAACACCCGCGGACCAGTCTCGGTTTGACCCAAAACATGGCCCGAGTCAAACTCCAAAGACCCAAGTCAAAGTTTTAAATCCCTTTTCGAAAGCTCTTTTAAAAAATCGAAGATTTAAAGTTCTATTTATTAAAACCCTTTCAATTTCTATCCGATTAGGTCTAAATCTAATTCAAACTAATCAATTTCATGTCTAAATTTATATTCAAACATAAAATCATCTAATCAATCAAGTTCGAATCCAATTCGATTAGTCAGAGATAGTTTCATGCAACCGGCTCGTGATGCCACTGTAGGATTTTGTGTGTATCTAATACAACTATCTAGTGTTCTAAGCGGAATCTCAAACATCTATATATTTAACACTAGATTACCAGGATCTTAAATTATGAACTAATCAATGAACTAGAATAAGAAAAATACCTTTATCGCGTTTTTCCCACGAACCTTTCCAATCGCGTGTGAAGATCGAGAGCTCCAAGTGTCGCTCCTCTACTTGAGACACCGAGTAGGTTGACTTGATCTCCCTCCCTTTCAGTCTGTTAGGACTTAATAGAAGGTCGAGAAGAACACTTTTTCTTGACTAGATTG
>BEHA01001153.1:181208-194328 GCA_002897215.1 Eschscholzia californica subsp. californica | reverse complement strand
TAGTCAGAGATAGTTTCATGCAACCGGCTCGTGATGCCACTGTAGGATTTTGTGTGTATCTAATACAACTATCTAGTGTTCTAAGCGGAATCTCAAACATCTATATATTTAACACTAGATTACCAGGATCTTAAAGTATGAACTAATCAATGAACTAGAATAAGAAAAATACCTTTATCGCGTTTTTCCCACGAACCTTTCCAATCGCGTGTGAAGATCGAGAGCTCCAAGTGTCGCTCCTCTACTTGAGACACCGAGTAGGTTGACTTGATCTCCCTCCCTTTCAGTCTGTTAGGACTTAATAGAAGGTCGAGAAGAACCCTTTTTCTTGACTAGATTGATAGAACGGAAGTTTTTTCTCTACAATCCTCTCTCTCCACTAGTTGTATATTGAGATAGAGAGGGCTGTATAATTTTTCTTTCTGAGAAAAATCCACACCTTTTCTGTTATCTAATGACCCTTATATAGATAAGCCCTAAGTAGAATCATATTCAAATTAGGTCTTTCTATTTTCTGGGTCATAGAAAAGATAATTACAAAATTTTGGCTTTCCCTTTAGTGTGGCCGGCCAGGGCAGCCCACTATGGGCTTTATCTGGCTGGCACACTAACTTTGGTCGGCCATCACATGCTTCCCTTTAGAGCCTTGCTCGGGGCACCCCTTTTAAGCCTGGTTCTTCCTATCTTGTTCCGAATCGCCATTCGAACCCTTTCGGCCTATTTAGCTGGATATAATCCATCTTTAGCCTATTCCCGTCTAGTCAAATCTCTCCAATCAAGTTACCACTCTTATGTGTAACTCGTTGTAGGATCCGGTCTATGTTAGCCGCGAATCACCGAAGTAATCCTACGATCGTAGTTGGCTTCTGGCAAAACGCTACGACCCCTAATTGGACCTGATCTTCACAATATGGTCATCGTTATCCTAGCTGACAAATTGATCGCATTGCCATTTTGGTCGAAGGACACTCCTTTGGAAGGACATCTCCTTCAGACGGAACGGATATATCCTTCATCTACGCCTCTGACTCGTCTTCTCCGTTACATCATCTCAATTAAGACAAGGTGACCTAGCTTGTTGCGTGTGTTGTTGTTGTTACTGCTGAGCATGGCGTTGGGGAGGACCTCCCATTCAGTGATGACGAGTGGGGAATCAAAGTTGCTGGGTCCATGATTCCGGTGGATGACGATGATTCCAACGAAGGCTCTGCTTCCTCGGTCCCTCAACCTGGTTTTGATGGTCGTCATGGCCCTTCTCCCTCTGCCGAGGGACTTTGATTATTGATGTCTTTGTTTGCCCTTTTGTTTGATGAACCTTCGTTCCTGTATGGATCCTTTTTGGGTTATTACTTGTTTTTATTCCTGTAAAAGTGCTAAGAGTTTCTCGGCCTTGGGTTTTAATCAAACGTTAGTGTTATCCTAGCTTACTAATGCAATTCCCTATCTTACTACGCATGCTCCATATGATCGCCTCTGCAAACATAAAAGAGATTAGACTTATTCTATCATGCCCTAATCTTACTATTTCCTCCTCCTAAATGGAACCCAAGTTAGCCCTGTATTAGTTTCAGAGGTAGTCCTGGAACTTTCTTGGGCCCCTGGTCGTGGCCTAAATTACCAGGGCTGCTTCGTCTACTTGAGCACGACTAGTTTGACTAGGACTTCTCCTTGGGCCCCTGGTCGTGGCCTTAGCTACCAGGGCTGCTTCGTCGGCTTGAGCACGACTAGTTTGACAAGGACTTCTCCTTGGGCCCCTGGTCATGGCCTTAGCTACCAGGGTCGCTTCGTTGGCTTGACCACGATTAGTTTAACTAGGACTTCTCCATGGTCCCCTGGTCGTGGTCTTAGCTACCAGGGTTGTTTCTTCGGCTTGAGCACGACTAGTTTCACTAGGACTTCTCCTTGGGCCCCTGCCCGTCGCTCTCGCTATTAGAGCTGTCGGTTTACGACTAGGTTAAATAGGACTTCTCCTTGGGATCCCTGGTGAGGGATCGCGTTTGACTTGAGCAAAGTGAGCTTAACTAGGACTCCTCCTTAGGGCCCCTGGTCGTGGCCTTGGCTACCAGGCTGTCCATTTTGCCGAGGCAAAGTGAGTTTAACTAGGACTCCTCCTTAGGTCCCCTGGTCGTCGCTTTTACTAGCAGGGCTACCCGTTTTGCTCGCATAAAGGGTGAGTTTAACTAAGACTCCTCCTTAGGGCCCCTTGTCATTGCCTTCGCTATCTGGGCTGTCCGTTTTGCCGAAGCAAAGTAAGTTTAACTAAGACTCCTCCTTAGGGCCCCTGGTCGTTGCTTTTGTTATTAGGGCCAGCCGTTTTGCCTAAGCAAAGTAAGTTTAACAAGGATTCCTCCTTGAATAATACTTGTTTCCGAAAAGTATTATTTATTAATTGATACTGCAGCTATTGCCACATCATGATCTACTGCCCTTATTGTAGGATAAATTGAAAGAGGATTGTTTCCCTTACCTGGACAAGTCATTCCTTATTTCTGCGTGTGTGCTGGGGGGTCGTCGTAAAAGATTCCCTTTTTTCCTTACTCTCGACGCTCTTATCAGGGATTAAATTCCCTTTGGTGGTGTTAGCGTTGCCCATCACTCCCGTGGGCTTCTCGGATCCGTGGATTGTCCTCTTGGCGAGGGCTGAGAGCGTGTTTCCTTCGGGTTCTCCCTTGCTTGGAGGTCTTTTTCTTTTGGGACGGGGTTGTCGGTCTTTCTCGTTTTGACGTTCTCCTGTCCGGCTTGAAGGAGTTGAAGGAGATGTCCTTCGACCAAGGTGACAATGCGAACGATTTGTCGGATAGGATAATTGATGTGGAAGATCATCAAGTCCGATTGATTTAGGGATCGTAGAGTTGTAGCTAGAGACCAACTACGATCGTCGAATTACGAAGTAATTCGCGGCTAACTTCGATCGGATCCTACAACGGGTTACACATAAGAGTGTCAAGTTGATCTAGGATATGACTAGTGGGAGTGAGATATAATCATGGGAGTGTCCCATAAACATATCTCATAGGCCTAAAAAGGAATTAGGCAAAGATAGTACAAAAGGCCCAAAAACGGGGTTTTGGGCCTAGGCCGATTCGGGCACTTTTGGGGCTCGGATTGGGCTAATTTTTGGAGGGACGTTTCCTTATATTATGAACATTAAATATGCCAATTTTGGCTGGGTTGGACGTCATCTCCTTAGGGAATTGAGAAAATACCAATAGTTGCTATTTTCGACTATTTCCCTAAATCTTATTCTAAAGGGTGTTTTGGAAAACCTAAAAGGAGGTGGATTTTTATTAGGGTTCTATATAAACACTCTTAGGGCAGAGAATAAGGTGTGGAATTTCTCTCTAAGCTTTCTTACTCTACCACATCAAGTAGAGAGAAGAAAGTGAGCTAATTCCCATTAACTATCTTCTAGTCAAGAAGAAAGGAGTTCTTCTTCCAACCACCATTGGTGTGCTAGCTATACAACAAGGTGGGAGATCAAATTGATTGCTCGTGTCCCAAGTAAAGGAGCTACACTTGAAGCTCTTGATCTTCTCATAAGCAATTGGAAAGGTCCGAGGGAAAACTAGCGAATAAGGTATTTATCATTCTAGTTTTAATTAATGATTATCATAGGCTTATGCATGTGATCTTAGGAATACTAGTGTAGACATTAGATGTCTTATTTCTGCTATAAACACTAGTAGAAGGGTGTAAAACCCAACACAGCTCTCACCGGGCTCTTCCCTTGGAGTTCTTGGTCTTTCTTTAAATTTGTGGGTTTAACTCCATCTGTTGGTGTATGACTATCTCATTGAGGGTCAGCTCGCTCATGCGTCCTGTATCGACTCCTTGTCGTTCTAGGCTGCTGAAGGATATAGTCCTTCGGCCTGAAGGAGATGTCCTTCGACCAAGATTGCAATGCGTTTAATTTGTTAGTTAGGATGACGATGACTTTATCCAGAAGATCATCTAGTCTGGTCCAATTAGAGATCGTAATGCTTAGCTAGAAGCCGCTTACGATCGTCGGATCACTTCGGTAATCCGTGGCTAACATAGACCGGATCCTACAACGTGTTACACCAAAGATTGGTAGCTTGATCGGAGAGAGTTGACTCGTGAGAGCTTGCCTAGAGATGGATGTGATCCAATCTGATAGTGCTCAAGAGATTGAAAAGAATCGGGCTCGAAAGGCATGCCCGAAAAAGGGCAAACCCCAGTTTTAAGGGCAACCAAGGGATTCCCTTAGAGGGGGCTCCCTGGCCGGCCACATAAGGGGTATGGGCCGGACAGACTAAGCCTATTAAGGGCTAGTCTGGCCGCCCATAGCATGAGGAAACCCTAATTAGGAGTTTCAGTTAGATTAAACTCTACTTTGTGCTTATCTTTTCTGAGAGACTTTTAGGATTCCTTATTTGAGTAGGACTCTACTAAGGTAATGTCTATATAAGGACCAGTTATGCGAACAGAAAAGGTGTGGATTTTTATCAGAAGTAAACTTCATCTCTCTCACAATATACAGCTAATGGGGAGAGAGGGTTTTAGAGAAAAAGCTCCCAATCTATCTATGGAGTCAAAAGAAGAATGGTTCTTCTTCTCAACCTTCAATGAGTTCTAGCGGACAACAAAGAAGGGAGATCAAGTTACTTACTCGGGTGTCTCAAGTAGAGGAGCGACAATTGGAGCTTTCATTTTCTTCGGGATAATGTTAATGGAATCTAGTTCGTGGGAAAGCGAATCCAGGTATTCTTCTTTTAGTTTCTAGTTCATTATTAGTTCATGCATATGATCCTGGTTAATTAGTGTTAAACATATGATGTTTGAGATTATGCTTACAACACTAGTTAGATGATTAGTATGTATTAGATACGTTCAAAACCCTACAGTGGCATCACGAGTCTTTTGCATGTAACTAGTTTTGGCTAGACTGAATTAGATTCAAACTTGATTTATTAGATAAATTAGTTTGAATAGAGATTTGGACATGTTTTGATTAGTTTGAATTAGATTTATTCGTAATCAAAACACGTATTTGAAAGAGTTTCAATGCGTAGAATCATTAGATTTTGAGTTTTTTGAAAAGAGTTTTCGAAAAGGGATCTAATGGTTATAGATTTTGAAAAACAGGTTTCAAAATCATGAGTTTTGGTGATGAATATCATCAAACAGTAGCCAAACAGCAGCTATGGTCGGATAGAAGAGGAAGAAGAAGATAGGAATAGCAGTTTCTATTCGAAAATAGAAACTGCTTCGGTCCGGGCAGCCAAGACGCGTCTAGGACGCGTCTGGCCGCACAGACCAGATCTCGTGAGATATTCCTGGGCGCAGGAATATCTGGGATTCTCGGACTGGGATAGTCCCAGTCCGAGATGAACTGGGAGTCCGGGACTTAAAGTCTCAGACATCCAGATGCCTCTGGAGTCCAAGTGGTTCTCAGTATAGTACCGAGACCCTATCCCAGACGCCTCTAGGACGCATCACGTAAGGACTTCTCGGACTTCTTGTCCTAGAAGGTCCATAACTCGGACAGACGCGTCTTGGACGCGTCTGAGACACCTAGACGCGTCCAAAGCCGAAGGACGCGTCTGGCCTAGGGCCAAGACGCGTCCGGACCAATGGGTCCGACACGTTTGGAATGTGTCGGTCCGGTCCGGCCAGTGCTAGGGCTTGGTCCTCTACTTGTCATAGGGAAACCCGGGCTAGTCAAGGGGACTGTTGACCAAGTTTGACTTGGGTCTTTCGAGTATGACTCTCCGAGTGAGAGGTCTTGACTTTTCTTCTTCCGATTTCACCCAAATTTTCTGAAATCGACCCGGCCATCCAAGGGCCTAAACGAAGTTTTTCCTTGAAACGATTAAATCATTAAGGAAGAAACATAACGCGCCATTAGTTCATATTTTACGAAAATTGACTTAGTAGCATGTTAGACATAGAGAAGTCACAATTTCCCACAAATAGCGAACCCAGAAAGGAATCTAGGATACATACTTTATTTTATGAATGTCATATTTTGTATGTATGTATATGTGAATGTGCAAAGTAGTATTGCCTTTAGATAAGTAATTGACTCTTGTTTCTAAGCACAAGTGAGTATGTGCCCGGATAATACTTAGAGTATAGGGTCGTAGATCCATTGATGAACCGAACGATGAGATCATGGCTCAAGTGGGAGTAATCAATGGAGGTTCAAGGACGTAAATCTAAACGAACCATAGGCGAACAAGAGTTAACCTAAAAGATTAGATCTTTTAGGGGCTATACTAGGAACTAAGTAATTCCTTACGCAAACTCACATAAACTTCACGTAATAAGTTATAAATAGTTATGATAGAGTTCACAGTAACACATACTTGATAAATTACGTAAAACTCCCCAAAAGAATTTTGAGTAAAGCTTACCCAGAATAAGACACCTATTGAGCCCTTGTTCATCGATGGTGGGTTTGCCTCCGCAGGGTGCCATCTTTTACCTCGGGACAGTACGGGTAGATCTATGAAGAAGTCTACATGTCTAACTGGTTATTCTCAACGAGTCAGCAAAAGGGTTTTGGATTTCGAGGCAAAGGATGAATTGAACACATAAACGTGTTATTCATCAACCAAGAATCATAGGAGTATGATCAGTAAAGAGTTACTCACCCAAGACGATGGGGTTAAGGGCAGTGCCCTAGTACGCTTAACCTCAAAGAAATGGGGTCTTGGAATCGCATTGTTCAACCGGGGACGGTTCATTGAATAATGTGGCAAAACACATGATAGTAAGTTTTAGGATTTTGCTTTTTCTTTTAATATAGAGCATATATGACTATTAGAAAATAGTTGTCCAACCTTCGTTCATTCCTTGAGAAGGAATAAAAGGAAACTCATTTCCTTGATTGGATTAGAATCCGAGAAACGCTCTCGAATTCGAAACGAAGAAAACATCCGAGAATATCCCATTCCTAAAGTTCGATGTAAACTCATTCTAATGTTCGATGTAACCCTTCTTTAAGAAAACAAGTTTTTAAAGATTCAACAACCAAAAGAACATAAGAAGGGTTCTTATGATTCAAAAGGACAAAGGGTCAGAGCTTTTGTAAACAATGGGTAGGCCATTACAAGAAACTACCCTAACTACCTGGAAGACAAAGAAACAGAACTACGAATTCCGGTTCTTGCATCTTTGTTAACAAAATTAATCTAGCGAGTTAAGTAGATTTCCTTCATAGAAATTACATACTTGACTAAAAGGAGAAAAATCCAAGAGGGAGCAGAAGCAAGTAATTGCTAAGGATGCTAAATTGGATCAAAGTCTTCTTTTAGACAATGATCTAGCTTAGAACCTAATAAGTGTTATTATGTTCTTCTAGAAGCATCTAATGTTCTAAATCGGTGCTAAATTAACAAAAGTTGGTTCTAGGAGAACTGAAACGTTAACAATGATACTATAGGCTACAATCAAAGGATTCAAACCGGTCAACTCTGGTTTTGTCATTACGTAAAATTGACATAAGACACATGAGGAAGATCCAATGGTATGGACTTCTAAGTCTAATGATTTTGAATCATACGACACATGTGAATTTTGTTCAAAAGGACTATTTGACAAAGTCACCTTTTTCGAAATGAAGCTGTGACTAGTGAACTAATAGTCTTCATACATACGGATGTATGTAAAACTATTAATACACTAACTAGAGTTAACCAGAATCCACTTGACAAAAATATAAGTCATTCGATTGGATCGAGATGATGAACATTTAAGTCAGAAATTTGATCACCATCAAGAGGTTGAGAAATAGTTTTTCATCTTGCTTCAAATACATCATATGGGTGATGAGTCCAGTGGGAGTAATCAAACATGTTAGACATGAGTCGATTAATGATGGGTATGCCAATCTTCCAAACACTTTATGGGGTATATTCTCAACACTTTCGTTCTTCCTACCTAACCACATTCCGTGAATAACTGAAAAGACACCATAAGAGTATGAGTTTGGAATGGTTCCAAAGAGGTCTTTTCTCAAGGTCTAGAGATATGAAACTAACGTAAATGGTTACCGAGAACCCAGTTGTCATATCAAACAACATATTTCTTTATGCGATAAAGAAATACGGGGATTCATCCACCAACAATCAGAGAACAAGGTAGTTGTTGCTCATGATGGTGTCTTGCTAGAAATAAGAGTTATTCCAATATGACAAGTGGGAGAAATTTAAGATATCGAAGAAATTTGATAAGAGCAACAAACTGAAAATGGTATTACAAACCAACGAAGGTATACGAATGTCAGAAATTACGGATCCTATCTATTCTAGGCGATAGATATGGAAATAGAGGAAGAGATAGAAGATCTCGGAGAGCAGAAGTCGAATTAGATTCGCATGAGAGCCCTCAAACAGTTGAGAGTGTCTCAAAGTTGTTCAAACCCCTCGTAGGCCTTGAAGGCTCATAGATCTGTCTCAGATGACCAAATCCTACTGAAGAAGAGATGAGCTACCTACACAAAAGCTATGACGGAATCACTCTGGAATATGGCTTGGAGTCACAAGATCATAATGGAATCCACGTCTGAAATCAAGTTTGGAACTTGAACTATTTTCTTAAAGGAATAATTCCTGTTAAGTACAAATAGGATTTCAAAGAGTTTGAAAAACGGACAAGGATGGAAACATTAGTGTTTCCGAGAGCTAGACTAGAAAAGAAGGTAAAAAAGTTCTTGGTTTAGACCATGAAAAGACCATCTCTCAAGTCACGATGCTTAAAACCATAATGATCGATCACTAAGCAAAAGAAGAATGTGCACACGACACACCCCGAAGGAGAGTGGAACCTTCTGAAACCTAAGTGACAATTGCAAGCTTTAGAAATCCATCGAAGGATTGAAGCATGCAAGTAGGAGTAGGATCATGACCTACATCAATAGAGAAAGGCATTAACGGTTATATTATATTATCTCCACAATCGTGGGACGGTTTGGTTACAACTTGATAGATTAGATGACTTCATGTAACTCATTAATCTGAAATACATAGAGGTCACTTGTATTTATAAAGTGACTAAGGTATCTTAGTTTCGTAGGACTCTACTTAGGCTAAGTACAAGATAACTAAATAATATATCTTAAATCTTCTGGCGGTTGATATTTGATATCTTCAGATCTTGATCTGTCTCGACCCTTATATTCTAATACCTTTCGCCTTAAATGACACATTGGCACTTCTAATATGAAATCAGTCAAACTAGAAAATAGGTTGACCTCTATCTGATGCAGAAAGAACTTGACTTGTCCTCTTTGATTCCATTTAACATTAATCTTTAGTGTTATATTGGAATGCCTTAAATTAGTTTTCTAATAATGTTTTGAAAGCTATACAAAACTGAATAAATTTTTTTAGTCAATTTGGGTGTTATTCAAAAAAACGAATCTATTGTGCTAAATTTAAACAATTAGTGGTAAGAGACACCACTTACGACATTTGATTAAGAGGGATGCGATCGTTCTCAGAAACCATGGTCTTTAGTCGTTAGGAACCTTACTCGACCAAGATGCTTCCATCGTTCGATTGAAAGCTTTGGGCACCTCCAAAGTGGGTTATTTAATTAACACTCCTAAAGGTCTCCCAACGTGTCTTGAGCTTCGAGCGTCAGATTGAAGGCTTGAGGCACCTCAAATGTGTTCAGTTTCATGTCCCCAAGCGGCACAAGTTCGAATCTTTGATTATGTTCTTCACAAACTGCTATTGTCAGATTGAGAGTTCGACTCTAACCGCCACTTACTCCAATCAGATCTTAATGTTGATAGATCACTTGTATGATGATTGTTAGTTGCTTAAGTTCTACAAATAGGATTTAAATAATCTTTGACTTTAAATTCAAAAATTCAGCGAGACGAATAAAATAGTATGTGTTATAAATCTTTGATTTATGGTGGATGACCACCACACTTTGGTAACTCCCACCACCATAAGTTGTCCACCATTATTTGTATTCAAGCACCATTGATTATATGTAACTCTTGTATTAGTTTTGTAACTCATCAAGAGGCCTATATAAAGAGCTTTCTTGTTAGTGAATAAGATGTACCAAACTAGTGTACCAACGTACCTAATATACCAATATATCAAAGTAGAGAAATCATCTACAAATATATGAATACAAATCAAGTTCTTCTTGTCTCTATCTCTTGGTCTATATTTCCATTATCTTTCTTCTTCCCTCCTTTATTTTTCACAACACGTTATCAGCATGATTTGCTCTATGCCAAAGGGACGAAGAAATTATCAACTCCTTGACTAGGTACAAACAAATAAAATATGGGTAAGTTTGGTCAACTGTAATTGGTAAGTTAAAAGGTACGTGGGTTCTCTTTGTTAAAGTTTCAAACTTATTATTTTTACTTATCTCTAACCATTGATTTTGTGATTTTTGAGGCATAGTGAATCATATCAAAAAAAATATTAGAATTAAGTAGATGATAATGGTGAAAATGTTGGTATTGCAAACTAATATGAATGTCAATGCAATCCATTCAATGGTAAGGTCAAGGTAAATTATGCATCCAAAATAAATTGGTATTACTCTCATAGCAAATGTTTCATTTTGTATGAATGTATCATAAGAGTATATTTTGATCTGTGAATGAAGATTTTTCCAAAGATAACCATTAAATTTTGGGTAAGATCAAATTGGAACGTCTATTTGTATATGAGATTGTCAAACCTGAAGTTTGGCGTATATACTTCTTCAAATCTAGAAAATTCTAAAATAATTACTAGAGTAAAAAATTCTCAAAGGATGAAAACATATATCCCTTATGAGTTGGTAAATTGTCACCCAAAAGGGTAAACCCTTGGGAAAAGAAATTTATTTGCGCATTCCTGAAGAATGATAAATGCTAATTTTTCAGTACTGAAATTATTTTCCGTTGGTTATTAAAGGATTATAATTAAACGGTGATAAGTAAATCTTACACCGAGTTCATATTGAAAATAGAGTGACAAAATTGAAAATCTCATTTTACTATGCGAACATATAGTTTGATTAAATTTGACAAAGTTCTTCATGGTGGAAGACAACCAAATTTTACGAAATTGTTTAAGGAGAATGTGATATCAAAGTTTTGGTTGCACTTGCATTGCAAGTGGTGATGATATTTTTTTGGCATCTTTGGACGGTGATGATATTCGCTTTCAAATTTCACCTGAAGTTGTATACCCTAAAAGAAAGTGATGATGGATTTAATAAATAAAATAAAATCACATGAAGATGATATATCTTATATGTAATTAATCATACCTGAAGTTGTGATATTATAACAAATTGCTCACACCTGAAGCTGTGATCAGATAAAAACTTTTGTCCAACGAAAAATATGATATGAAAAAAAAAATCAAATTTACCTAAAGCAATTGATTTTTCCTTCTTCTTTGTCACATCCTTGAAGTATGTGCTCATAAATAAGACGAAAATCTATCGATATTAGGGGGAGGAAGTCCTATATTCAATGTCGTAAAATACTTGAAAATGATCGAGTTTTTCTCATTTGGAATCATTATAAAGAAAACTTGGTACCTCGAGATATTAATATTTTTCAGAGCTTAATATGCTTATATCCAGATAAAGGTAATGGAAAAATTACCAGAGTTTATCAAAGTGACATATACTAGGAATAATTTTTCCTCCTAAAGAGGCTATCAAATTAGAAATGAATGTGATTCATATTTCTAATAAAATCCCCTGAAGAGGATATGTGTAAAAAGAGACACAGACCTTTTACAAAGGCACATATATGAGATCATTGAACTATGTATGCTGTGAAAATTTGAAAAATCAAATAAATTATTTCAGACGATGTATTTCTGAATGTAGTAGCTACTGGGAGCATATTGACTCGAAATTACTCTAAGTAATGTTGGTCAACTTTAGACGAGATACTTCATTAGTTGTGGATTTTCTTACAAAATAATTAAGTCTTCAGACATGAAATCGAAACACCAGTTAAGAATTACCCCGAAGGTAATAAAGTAGACATGTGTAAGAAATGTCCTTTAGTCTATAAAGGATTTGACGTCCACTTATAAAATTTCAATATGAATTACCAATCTCCGAATTATATTATGAAGTATTTATAAATCCTATTGTGACTCCTGAAGAGTTTATCAAAGTTTAACAGTGGAGTATTGAAAACGATTATTCGAGTAACGAACATCTTGAAAATGAACATATTCTGAATTACTAAAAGGCTATAGTTCAAAACAACTCATATTGTCTTAACTTATCATATGTCATGGAAATTCAGGTCCCGAAGTACCTAATATAGTACAGACAATACATTATGTGTGTTGTAATGTGGTTTTAGAAAACAACCATCATTCATATATAAAATGTCAATCACGTTGTACTCTTTTTCCTTCGTTAAGGTTTTGTCCTATTGGGTTTTCCTTATCAAGGTTTTAACGAGGCAACTATGCGTATTGAAAATTGTTATAATTTGTTTAACAGTTGTAGTCTTTTTTCCTTCGTTCAGGTTTTGTCCCGTTGGATTTTCCTGACAAAGTTTTGGCGAGACAACTCTATTTTAAGACAATAGTCATCGAATGATGAATTTAACACCTCTTATGTGTGTCAAGTGGATTATACCACGAAATGTGATAAGTACATCAATTTCACAAGATGTTATAGTTATCTTACTGATGTACATGATACACAAATACGGATCACTAAATAGTGACTTCAATCGATATCCCTAAAGGATTAACAAGCCTCAAGTTAAAGTATGCATGAACTTTAAGACATTATACTAATGCAACTTGAAATGTCAAATGCTACAAATTGTATTTTGTGTATATATACCAAAAAGAAGCTGACGATAAAAAGTTGAACAATGCCCTCAACCTTCATGAGGGGGAGCAAGTTTATGAAGACACTGTATACTATATTTTCACAAAGTACTCTTTTTCCTTCGTTAAGAATTTTTCCCATAGGGTTTTTCTTAACAAGGTTTTAATGAGGCTGATTATGTGTTCATCGAAGATGTACATAAACAAAGAATTTGTACTCTTTTTCCTTCACTATGGTTTTGTCCCATTGGGTTTTCCTAGTAAGGTTTTAATGAGGCAATATCTGATGTGGTGGACATCCAGGGGGAGTGTTATAAATC
>BEHA01001153.1:147180-171323 GCA_002897215.1 Eschscholzia californica subsp. californica | reverse complement strand
TTTATGCAACTAGTTTAACTTAGTTATCATTATTAGCTTATGCATGAGATCCTGAGAATACTAGTGTTAGACATTAGATGTCTGAGATTATTTTATGCAACTAGTTTAACTTATTTTCATATTTTTGCTTTTTGCAAGTTCACCCTTATTTATTTGATAATTTTTCTTGAATTAATTCAAAGATTACAATTTTCATTCGAGAAATACATGTAACTATATATTGTTTTTAATTCCTCACTTATTGTTTTTAATTCCTCACTTATTGTTTTTAATTCTTGAATTAATAAAATAATGAGACTATTCTAAAAGAATGAATTTGTTTATTGGAAAAGTCAATTTTTGTATTGGAAAGTGTCAAATGTCTTAATTAGCTTAATTAATGCACCATATATTGGAAATATTAAAGAAACGAGATTCGTGGATAAGTAAGGGATTTTATATGATATATTAGGAATGTAACTCTTAATTTGGGACTAAAAAAATGAATAATAGATTCTTAATTTGGGACTGAGAGAGTATTACTTATCAGATACGGATATTTATCGGGTTGGATATTGGTGTATCTGAATTCGTATCCGATAAGAAAATATTCCATAAGGAATATCCGAATCCGTATCCGATATCTGAAACTTCAGATTTTTTTTTGAAAATCAAATACAGATACTGATAGGATGTCAAATATTCAGATATCTATTGACATGCTTAACTCTGCCAACCTGACATGCTTATAATGGCTAGCTTGGGCTTCACTAAGAAAAACGTTGCCCGTTCAAAATATCGAAACTCCTAACCGACCTGAAAATGACCCTTATAACTAAGACTTTGAATTTTTTTAATTGAAATTGTCAACGAGTTGAAAGGCCCGACCCTTTACATTAAAAAAAACTAATAAAGACAAGAAACTAATAACAATCAATTTTTTTTAACAAATTCAAGAACAACGCAATAACCAATAAATAAACCAATGAAAGAACCCTATGTGCACAAGGACTGTCGAATGCTGATAATTCCCCTCTGAAAATTTCATCCAGTAGCTTCCTTACGTACCTCTGAGAATTCTTTGGGTAGAAATTCGAATGTGCCTCCATGCGGTCTCACTTTTGATAGCAGTCAGCTGGTTGGTTTATTTGTTAGAAGACATTTTAATATTACACTCCTCAAATAATTCCAAAAGCAACAATGATACAACTCCCGGCTCATTTCCCGGGGGAAACCCCGCCGGGTGAGTTGGCAAGCCAACCGAGCGTTGTATCATGACGTGGATGTTGCTTTCATCTGATTTTATATGGAATCTAATTTTAGTCCCTCATATTATGTTTAATTATAGTTGAGGACCCCCATAAAAGTCTTGAGAAATCAGATTTTCTAACCAAGAAGCTCTTCCCTTTCATGAGCTAGGGTTTCTCTCTCTCTCTCTCTCTCTCTGTTAGAAACACCACCACCATCACAAAATCCGACGTCTTCTCGCCCATTTCCAACCCTAAATTTTCTCTTTCATTTTTCACAAGCCCTACTTAGGTATTTCTCCCTCTCTCACTATCTCTTTCTATCTTATTTACTTTCTCTCTCTAACTTTATTACATTAGACTGGAATTTGAAAACCTTAGATATATTTTAAAAACCCTAATTGTCTTCAAAATCTTGTTGGAGAAGGAGAGTACAATCGTGGTAAATGAAAATATAGTGCCCGACAATTCAATTATGGATTGGATTCTTTCATTGATTACAGACAACTTTAATTCTTAGTAGTTGAAGTAGTTAGAATCTGATAATATTTGCTTAAACTTTTTTGTCTTGTTCAATATTCTGGTATTACATTTGTTAGGAAAATATTCACACCCAGAAGAAATTTGGGTATATTTGAAAATGTTGATTCTCTTAGGTTGTGTTTGATATCAGGGAAACAATTCCATGGAAATAAAAGAATTTCGTGGAAACTCTTCCACGGAATTTGTTCCGTGGGAATAAGAGTTCTTTCGTTTGGTAGTCATTTATTATTCCGTGGAATTACGAACTCTGTTATTTGGTTGACAACTAACTTCTACGAATATAATATTCAATTGTTTTTATTTACTCTTTATATAGTCTAAATGATATTTTTACTTTTGCGAAAATTATATATTCATCCTTATGTTGTCTAAATTACATTTTTACCCTTATGTTTTCAAAATTATATTTTTACTCATATGTTGTAAAATTATTTAACCTTGTGTCACTTTACTAATTTAAGGATAAAAATGTCATTTTGATATTATACGAGGGTAAAAATATTATTTTGACAAAATAAGGGTAAAAATATCATTTTGAACATATATGGAGATAAATATTAAGTTTCAAGTATCCTAATATATTAAAATATTTTTATTTTATTTTTCGCTTTCCACGGAAACTAATTCCGAGAGGGGAGCAAGGAATTAAAAGTGGACTATTAGTTCCTTTTGTGTAGAAATACTTGTGTCTATTAGGAACAAATATGACTGATTTTGCTGTAATTGAATCCTAAATGTCTTATATGTGATCCAAATTAGTAGAATATCTTTTGCAGAGATGTCGCAATCTTCAGAAAGTGAACATATGGATGATTTTGAGCTAATGTCCGAGAAAGAAAGTGACAAACATAAAAAAGTAATTGTACCAAGTGTTGGTTTGGAGTTCCAAACCATTGATGAAATGTATGAAGTATGTCTTTCTTATGCTAGAAAAGAAGGGTTCTCAATAAGCAAAAGATCATCGATCAAAAAAAGCGGGAGGAGTAGTTCGATACATTACACTGACTTGTGGGAAAAATGGGCCAGCTAAATCAGCAAGTAGCAATCCTATTCAACCACAACCTACTAGTAAAACTGGGTGTCAAGCCAAAATTTGTGGGAAGTTGAATGAAAGTGGGAAGTACGAAATTACTAGTGTTCTTTTAGAGCACAATCATATTCTTAGCCCCGGAAAAGCTCGCCACTTCTGATGTTATCAAAAGATTAATGCACGTGTGGCAAGACAACTTGAAATTAGTGATATGACAGGAATTAAAGTGAACCGAAACTATAAGCAACATGTTGTAGCAGCTGGTGGACATGAGAATGTCCCATTTAATGAAAGAAATTGCAGAAATTATATACAAAAGAAAAGAGCAATTCGTCTTGGGGAAGGAGATGTTGCAGCTATTCAACGATACTTTTTTACTATGCAGAAGAAGAGCAATGGTTTTGTTTTTAGTATGGATTTAGACGATGGGGGTTGCTTACGTAATGTGTTTTGGGCAGATAGGAGGAGTAGAGAGGCATACAAAGAATTTGGCGATGTTGTAACATTCGATACAACCTACCTAACAAATAGATATGGTCTTCCTTTTGTTCCTTTTGTTGGGATTAACCATCATGGGCAATCTATTCTTTTGGGTTGTGGTCTATTGTCTAATGAAGATACAGAGACATTTAGTTGGTTGTTTAGGACTTGGCTTGATTGTATGGATGGTAAGGCGCCTGATGGTATTATTACATATCAAGATCAAGCTATGCGGTGTGCTATTGAGGAAGTTTTTCCTAACACAAGACACCGATGGTGTTTTTGGCATATAATGAAGAATTGGTGTCTTTGGCATATAATGAAGAAGATACCTCAGAAACTAAGTAGCTACAAAGAATACAAGAAGATAAATACTTCGCTACATGATATTGTTTATGACACAATTAACATCGAAGAGTTCGAGTCTAAGTGGAAATATATGATGGATCATTATAGTTTATGGGATAATCGATGGTTGGATGATATGTATAGAGAGAGAAAACGATGGGTTCCAATATTTGTGAAACCTTACTTCTGGGCGGGAATTTCTAGTACCCAACGAAGTGAGAGTATGAATGCGTTTTTTGATGGATATGCTAACGCGAAAACCTCATTAAAGGTTTTTGTTGAACAATACAACGTCGCTTTAAAGGATAAAGTTGAGAAAGAGGCAAGAGAAGACTTTAGGTCTTATAATTTTGTCTTGCCTTGTGTGACTCCTTTCGAAATAGAAAAACAAATGAGGGACATTTACAAACTAGCTAAGTTTCAAGATTTTCACTCCGAACCATACAACATAAATAACCCAAAATAAACTACATACATAGTACATGGCATTACAGATGACTACATCTTTCAGATGTCTACATCTTTCCGATGTCTTTCAACTTCAATTCTGCGCTTTTTATAAGTTGTTTCTTCAATTCTTCACATTATTGGTAGTGCTTCATGGCTTTACGAGATTTCAACTCTAACGACATCAATTTTTCAGCAATACGGCTTATTTCATCGTCTTCTCTGGTAGACGCCTCAGTTATGTCATCACAATCATAGATGTCTTCTTCAAAAATGTGAAACCCACATCCGCGCTTTCCATTATAAGACGACTTTGGGCAACAATAAAACCTCTGATCTTCCGATTTTGATGTGATGAGCTTGACAGGACCATCCCCACATGGATATAAACGAAGTTCATCCAACCAACACCAAAATCCACATTCCTTGTCATGAAATCCTCTCTACACATATAAAAAGAGGATAATATACATATAATGAGTTATCGTAACTATATACTTCAAAGATTTAACATATAAAATTTAGTAAAAAAAACGATACCGCTTCTGGATACTTTGTGAACCATCGATTATGATTCTGCTCAGTTCTGGAAAGCAACACTTTAAGAAAACCATTCGAGCAAGCGCACTTGATTTGTTTTCTTTCTTGAACAGAATCCATTATCATTGATTTTCTATTTGTCAAAAATAGATAACCTTTATTATAAGCTCAAAATAGTATTTAAATAAACACACACGACCACACCATTACCTTTCACTTTCGGTTAGTCGAGCCATCGCCTGCAAAACAGTAACCTAAGCAAACTAAATATAGCATCACATTACATTTAGAAAAAAATAATATACATTTAGAAAAAAAGTCAACCTAGTAGGCCACCATTAGAGGGAACCATTATTAGGCTAAGCCAGAGAACAGATCAGGAGTAGCCAACCAATTAGTCGGTCGGACCTTATGTCGAGCATAAACAACATTGGCCAAGACTCAAGATCCAGGTCACTTTGTTCACCCCTTACTCTACATTTCATCGTTCACAACTAAAAGAAGTCAAAACCAAACAACCACTACCTTTAATACGAATTCTCCTTAAAATTATAAGTGAAAACATTCAAGAATTCAACCAAAATGAAAAATCAACAACAATAGAGAAAATTCAGTTTCCATTCAAAATTTTGAATGTAAGAGCACAACTAGAAATCTCCATGTTTCCATAAACCCTTAACTTCACCAATCATAAGCAACTAAACCCAATTGAGAAAAACCCATGATTTTAGGGTTTCATACTAGATATAGAATTGAAACATGTAACTGAAGATAATGAATCAAATCAAATTGGTACTATAGATGAATAGGAGTTATAAATACCACAAATTTTGATTGGAGCTTCGAGTTCAAGAAGAGTAGGTTGAGTAATAAAGATCGATTTAGAATGAAGACAGAGTTGTTTGATATCAGAATGATATGATCATTACTTGTTAATTTGCTTCGCCTACGTCTGTAAAACAAAACCCTCAATAGCACAAAGTATACATTATTTTCGTCAGGAAATAGTAATGTAGTAGAAAACGATGTTAGCTAAAAAAAAAAATTTGATGAACTTCAATAATGAAACAATGAAATGATGATGAAGCTCAGCCTAATACTTTTTATTCAATTAGGTTAAGAGAATCATATTCAAAAAAGTTTAATTTGAAAGATTTACATGAATACGATTAACAACTCAAAAACCAAATTAGTATGCTATAAAACTCTAATCAACCCACAATTTTATCACATAAGACAATTTAGGTCACAATATAGGCATGATTTAGGGTAAAATCAGAATTTAGGGCAAAATTAGAGTTTAGGTCAAAATCATAAGTATTACTTATAGACAAAGGTAATCAAATAAAGTTTAGAGAGATAGAAAACCATGAAGACTCACCTCAATTTGTAGAGAAATCGGAAAACTAGAGTGAAATCTTCAAATTCGTAGAGAGAGAGAGTTAGACAGTAATGATAAGTTGGGAGGAATAGATAAAACCAAAACAAAATCAAACCTTACCTATGAAGGAGAGAAGACGACGCCCTAAGCAAAAATTTCCGGCCAAAATCAGGCTGAGAACGACCCTCAACTCCCGGCAAAAAGATAAACCCTAGTTTTCGCGAGGAAGGTGAAGTCTGGTCGTGATTTTTGTTATGAAAGAAAGTTGAGCAGCTCAAGGTTTAAGTAGGGGTCCTCAACTATAATTAAACATAATATGAGGGACTAAAACTAGATTATATATAAAATCAGATGAAAGCAACATCCACGTCATGATACAACGCCCGGTTGGCTTGCCAACTCACCCTACCGGGTTTCGGCCGGGAAATAAGCCGGGAGTTGTATCATTGTTGTTCCAAAAGTACTCTGATTTCTCGACAGATTCATTCCACCTGTCGCGGTAGATTCTTCCCAGGATTGAACAAAATGGCACAAAGTGACTGGGCTTATGCGTACATGTATCAGAGTGTTCGACTCCCATATGTCAATTCTGAATGGCCCAACGGAGATGAGCTTGCTCCATGCGTCAATGGTCGTGGGTTCGACTCCCATACATGACATTCTTTTTAATTTCTTAGGGTGATTTTGTAAGGGCCCTATTTATTCTTGTCGGCACCCTGACTTTCATGTGTTCTTATTGTATTTAATGAGATTTCAAATACTCTATGAATTTCATGGTTTTGGAGAAAATTCAACATGTTTTTTAAACTAGTACAAATCAAATTAGACTTCGTGAGTATGGATATCTCTCTTATCTTTAAATTTTTTGCACCGAAGTATTTATATAATTTTCAGTTTTGTACCAAAATAATTTTCACAGTATTATCAAATTTAATGTGAGCCTATTCTAACATGAAATCTTAGTTTTATATGTCTTGACTATCGTCTCTAACGTTAATCATGTTTTTTTTATCATCTAGGAGTCTAACTACTTAGTTGTTATACTGTTTGCATATCAAAGAATCTTTACTAGAAATTAATTGAAGCGATCGTTAGAAATTTCACACTACGAGTTTGGTTTCGTGAACAATATAATGTCTTTTATATTATTGAATAATTTTGAATATTTATTATTTGATATGTGAAGTAAATTTTCAACTTTATGTTAATGTACTAGAGGGTCTCCCATAAAGTTTGGCACCAGGCCCTCAGATTCTCAGCCACGGCTCTGCGGGTATGAGTGGTTAACTAACGTCTGATTCACGATATATCCTTTGCGCCTTAGCTCCTTAATGCCTTAGCGTTCGGTGAAATCTCTCTAATTATAAGAGCATCTCCAATGCAAAACTCAAAAAAATCTCTATTCGTCCTATTTGTCGAGTTCCAATTGAGGTTCTTACTCTTAGGTGGCGAAAATGGAGATCCTCAATTCTTGTATGTCTCAATGCAAAACTGTAAACATTTTTATTTTACTTGTGTGACATGGTTATTTTTGTAAAGAAATAATTACTTATTTTGGAAATATACGAAGACTTGATTTCTATTGGTTGAAATTTAAATATCTCTATTCCACCCTCGACACATCATCTTTGAATTTTTAATTGAGTGTTGCATTAGAGATGATTTCTTAAGAAAAACTCAGAAAATCTTATGTGACACTCCAAATTTCTAAGATCGAGTTTTGCTTTGGAGATACTCTAAAGAAAAAAGTTTTCCATCTGTCGTGTCGTGACTCACTCCGTCAAAAGAGTGACAAACTGATTCAATCAGTTACCGGTGTTTAATCTAGGAAGTCCTAGAACTATATTCTTCTAGTAGGAGCAAATTTTATGAAAGGGTTAGCTCTGGCCAACAATTGATTCGTGAAGGGTGAAGGGGACTGCTCAATTATTTCTTTGTTGGCTGAGGGGTGACCGAACTCTGGTAAATCAAGAAATAGGAAAACAAAAAAAGGTGTGTCTGGTCTGGTGTAGCTAATGTGACTTTCTCGATCTTTAGTTCATCTTCTTTCTCTCTCTTGACCAATGCTCCGGCTAAGAAGTGAATCTAATGTCTTAGGACCTCTCCTAGTAAGTCAAACGACCCGTTCCACGCTTCCAAGCCCAAACACCAAGTAGCTAGCATCCATTCTTTTCCCTACCTAGAGCGGGGGCGGAGCTAGCGAATCCAATTTTCAATCCTGGAGTCGAGTGTACCAATAATTAAATCTTCTCTGTCCCTCTATTAATTCGGTGTTTCTGCCCACCAAGTCATTCTATTCCATCAAGGGGTCGGTCAGATTAGAGCAAAGGAAACTAGTTCAGTCACTCACGACCACCAGAGCGGAGGTCGCTGGTTGTCGGGCGTTAGCCAACTAACTGCCTTTTGGTCTTTGTTGTCTACTCAAAGAGAAGTAATTAAATGACTTGTCCTACCTGAGGAAGTAATTGCAACATACTTGGTTCCAATCCGTAGCTTTCATAGCTGTTGTATTCTCCCGATCAAGGAATGCTTAGAAAGGGATACGGGAGGAAAGATACTAAACAACCAATGGCCGCCCCTCCCTTGCGGTTTGAATCTTTGGGCCTCCGTTTGTAAAGTATGTATTAAGGCACCCCCTTAGCTTATGCGTTTCAAAAGAAAAACCTGGGATTGGAGCTATCTAAGCTTACCAGTAGGGCAACAAAAGGATCAAGCAAAGAGGCAAGCACAAGACTTCAACAGATCTAGCGACATGTGTTATGAGTCAAAATCCGCTGTTAGGAGTTGTTAGTGATCTTCAAGTCTCATAGCAAGTATAAAAACAAGGTCAGCTCAATCCTAGGCTTGGCTTGCAGATCTGAAATACGCTTCAAAAGTTCTATAAATCAAGTAATATTTAGGGCTAATTCCGTTTTGGTCTACAATTTGTGAACAACTCACTGTATTGGCCCCAATAGGTGTCTGACAGTTCGTTTTAGCCCCCAGGACCCAAAAAGATTTCAATCTTTGTTAAGAAATACCCTTGGTAGCTAAAATAGAATTAATTCCCAAAAAATTTAAATACATAACAAGCTATCTTCGCGCTATCTAGAACGATCTTATTTTTTTGTCATTTTGATGGGTTTTACACTGTAGCATGAAAGAACATGGAAGCTTACAATTTATTCTCACTAGCACCTCTAAATTATATTTAAATTAGATCTTCACCGTGTCGGAGGCACGAGCTGTAACTAGTATTCAGAAAGATAAAAGAATTAAAACTAAAATACTGAGCCTTCGTTTAGATTTAGAATTCCAGAGAGAGAGAGGAAGAATAGAAAATGGTGTAGTCGAAGGTGGTAGTGGTGATATGGTGGTAGGTGGAGGGAGAAGATCTATAAAAAAAGAACTAACAGTCGTTTCGGCGACCCTTGCCTTCTGAGAAGAGAAGAACTGATAGTGGGATATTGTGGAAAACAAAGTTATTGTTCCACCGAAAATTTTGTACTCCAGATTTTTTTTTTGTTTCACCAAAATTAAATTACAGACAGTTGTAATCTTCTCACTCAATCTCACTTAATGTACTGGTAGCATTATGTGTAGTTTTGATTTTGCTCTAACTCTCACCGAGGTGAAATTCATCTGGAACGGGCACAAATACAAATGTTTGTCACCCATTGGTAAGTTAGTCTTTCTCGATTTATGCGTATGATTTAGGAGAAAAATCATGCGAAGGTGGACGTGGAATAAGGGTTGATTTCTCTTTGTTGTAAGCTTAAACTGCCTTGATAGGTCTCTTTTTGAAATAATGTTCTTGAAATAATTGAAAATTGTATTTCTCTATTTTATCGTGCAAAATATAATAATGGTTTCAATATGTAGATGATATTGAATCTCTCAAATCTAAAATGACGTAAATTGAATATCTCTCACCTACGTTTTCTTCGAAAATATTAGAAGAAATCGACGAAGACAATAAAAAAGTTATCAGAGCTCTGAATCAATGTAGCATGAAGACTGACAAAAATAAGGAGTTCCCACCATAGATGACGTTGTAGATCTAGAGTTGAGAAGAGAGTGGAGAAAATTGAAGTTGGTTGAACCAGTTTTCATTGATTACTTTCTCTCATAATTCTTACAAGATAAATAGAAAGAATCTATATAGACTATACTACCCTTACATCAACTATATATTTACATATATATTTGTATACAAGTTATAACTTCACTAAAGGAATTGTTAGCGAGGTGTCTCTCGACTTGCTGGTGCCTTTTGGAATTGTTAGAAATTGGATAACGTAGTGCTTGTTGCAGCCCTATTTAGGAATAAAAAGTTTTGTGCCTTGAGATTATGATGTTCAATATGAATAGTGTTTGCACTTTTAGCAAATCATTTTTGTGATACGCCGAGGTGCTTATAGCAACCTCAACACATTAAGTACGGGGCCTAGGAAGGCAAAATGAACTCTTTAGGGGTAGGAATAGGTCCATTTTGTTGGGTTATGGTGCATCCTACTGTTTTAAGCAGAATCTCAAATATCTAATATGTCCATTTTGTGATCTAAGAAATTTATTTTGTATGAAAGGATAGGTTTGTAGGCATGGACCTTGATATGTGAAGAAGTTTTTATTAATTTTTTTTTTCTTAATTGAGTTTTTTTCATATATTTGTGATGGTTGTATCGGAAGCCCCACCGATAGTCCGATCCGCTAGAAGCCAGTTTTGCCTGTTGCCTGCCTGATAGTACCCATGGCCAGTTTTGTGCATGAAATTTTTGAAGGATATATCCGTTCGGTCTGAGGGAGATGTCCTTCGATCAAGATGGAAATGCGATCAATTTGTCAGTTAGGATAAAGATGAAGATCATCCAGTCTGGTCCAATTAGGGGTCGTAGTGCTTTGCTAGAAGCCAACTACGATCGTCGAATCAATTCGGTGATTCGCAGCTAACATAGACCAGATCCTACAACGGGTTACACATAAGAGTGGTAACTTGATCAGAGAGAGTTGACCAGATAAAGAGTGGCAAATAAGTGGATTGGATCCATTATTTGAGGCCAAATAGAGTTCGGAGGAGTCCGGGGGTGCCCATAAAGGGGTCGGCTATGTGATGGCTGCCCTTAGGGAGGGGTCGGCCATGTGATGGCTGCCCTTAGGGAGGGGCCGACCAGCACATGACCGGTTGGAACCCCTAAGTGGGCCGACCATAAAGCCCATAAAGGTTTTATGTGGCCGGCCACACATAAACCCCTTTTAGGGTTTCATATGGGACACTATTAGATATGTCTTGAAGGAGATATTTTAGGAATCCTAGTTTGGGTAAAATACCTTCTCTATGATCCCTATAAATATACCTCCTTAGACATAATTTAAGACACAAGTCAAGAGACAAAACTCATAAGTTTGTGAGAGCTTTTTAAGAGAAAAAAAGCAAGAAAGAGAAAAGTGAGTTTTCTCTAAAATCTAGTCAAGAAGAAAGGTTCTTCTCAACCTTCCATTGAAGTCCTAGCAGACATTAATGAAGGGAGATCAAGTTAACCATCTCGGTGTCTCAAGTAGAGGAGCGACAATTGGAGCTCTCGATCTTCACACGCGAATTGGAATGATTCGAGGGAAAAACGCGAAAAGGTATTTATCCCTATTCTAGTTCATTGTTTAGTTCATGTATACAACGATCCTGGAAAGTATTGTTAACATATTAGATGTTGAGATTCCGCTTAGAACACTAGGTAGTGTATTAGATACACCCATAACCCTACAATTTTTGTTTCATTCCAGCCTATCCCGCCCATTAAGTACATTGGTCTTTGATTTTGGTTGTCTAGAACGTCTCAGCCCGGCCATAGGTATCCACTAGCGCCTAACTCGACTCCAATTCCTATCCCGTTAGGTTGGGGAAGTCAAACATCCTTAATGGGCGCTCTTAAAAAAAACTAGGCGCCTTTAGAACTTTTTTTTTTTTGTTGAAAGACAAATAAGAAATGAGAATCCGCCTGCCTTGTATTTGTTCTAGTAGGTGATAAGTAGGTAGACTTTTCGAGAATTTGGGGGCCAAAAGGAAGAAGAATTTTGTCTAGAAAAAAAAGAAGAAAGGAAGAGGACGGATATATGTTGTGTTCTTTTATTGCATGATTCATATTGACCCTAAAAGACTAACCCTATTTTGCACTCACATTGTCTCTCTTTTTCTAAAGCCATCTAGAGATCCATGATGCAAACCTTCTTCCTTTTATTAATGGCTAAAAGGAGTAGGCCACTTTTAAGTACGGCCCACCAAATCGAAGTGATCACGAAAGGACCCAGAAATGGTCAACCCTTTCCATTTTCCTGATTTTATAGAAGACACTAGCAAATTATGCCAATACAATGTTAATTGTTAAAAAGGATATAATAAGCACACCACTAGTCACTACCATTTAATTTTCTTATAAATTGAACACCAAAAGAATTTGTAGGGTGCAGTGAAACAAACTACTATGGACTTTATTGGGTACTTATAAAATACATAGGAAAAATCTTTTTTCTTGTTGAAATATACATAGGAAAAATCTTGCATGTAAATTCCATTCTCTAACACTAAAGGCAAGATCTTTGGGTGTATATAAGGAATGCACCACCACTAGCTGTACATCTATTTGCGGTTGTATATGTCTATGTTTTTTATTAATAGTAAAATAATTGTTATCGTCTTTAGTTTTTTTTTTTTATGAGAGGTCTTTAGTTGAAGCTATTCCAACAATACTCGTATTAAATCAAGAAATCACATGTGAAGGTAATTGGTTTTCATCAGTGTAAAAGAGCGGGGTTTATTTTCACATGTAATTGTGTTAGGACTTCATTTTTAAAAGTCATTTTTAAAGGTGCTGGCCTGGAATGTTCGAGGTTGCAACAACTTTGCCAACCGTAAACACCTTCTAAATATTATCAACACGCATAACCCTGATATTATCTTTCTTTCTGAAACGAAATGTATGAATGCTAATATTGACAAAATGGTGAATAGCAATAATATATTCAATAAACACGTTATTGACCCGGTGAATAAAGCCGGGGGTTTAGCTCTTTTTTGGAACAACAACTATGACACGGAGATTATTCATGCTGACACTAATATGATCCATGTCAATATTACTGAGGTCACTTTGGGTAATAAAATTTTGCTGACAGGTTTCTATGGTAGCCCTTATAAGAACAATAAAATGAAACCATGGGATACGCTCAGTAAATTGGCCCCTTGTGACAATACCCCGTGGTTAGTTATAGGCGACCTCAATTGCATCCTTGATCCGTCGGAAAAGTCGGGTGGTCAACCGGCTCATCTTCCGACGATTCATTTGCACAAAAATTTCATAAATAAGCTGGGCCTCCATGATTTAGGTTACATTGGTTATCCTTATACTTGGACTAATAGACAATTTGCAGGTAATCTGATTGAAGAACGCTTGGATAGAGCGATTGCAAATTATAATTGGCTTACCAGTTACCCTCAATCCAGAGTTAATCATCTTGATACTCTAGGTTCTGATCATAACCCTATTCTTCTTTCGACCAAAAACCAGTCCGCTCTTGGTCGTAAACCCTTTAAATTCATTCGCACATGGATGTCTCACCCTGATTGTGTCGGGTTCATTAACACCAATTGGATCAACATCCCTAACCCAATCCAATCCAAACTTAATTCCCTTGCAATTAAACTCTCCAAATGGAATAAAGAGGTCTTTGGTCATCTGGATACTAATATCAAGCAACTCACTCAGAATCTTCAGAGAATTAATAACGCTGAAGAATTCAAGAACACTTACGCCCAGATCGAGACCCTGCTTCTTCAGCAAGAGAGTCTATGGAAGGAGAAGTCTAGAATTGCAAATATCAATTTGGGAGACAGAAATACTCAATATTTCCATGCCAAAGCAACCACCAGATTTCGCAAGAATAAGATACTTGCCATTAAGAGGGAGGATAACTCTTGGACGAATGATGAAGTGGAGATAGCGATGATCTTTTCCAAGCATATTCAGCAGATCTCCACCACAGCGGGTTCGGTGATCTCTACTAACTTTATGGAGTGCTTTTACCCTCAGATTTCGGAAGTTCAAAATGAAGCTCTCACGGCGCTTCCGCAGTATGAGGAACTTCGGAAGGCCACTTTCTCTCTCAAGCCGGGAGCGGCTCCAGGTCCAGATGGTTTTCCTCCGTATTTTTACCAGTCTAACTGGGATACTGTTAAGGATGATATTCAACTTATGACTAACACTTTCTTTCAGAGCTATACTCTTCCTGAGAAGTCAAACCATACTCACATTTGCCTTCTACCCAAAACTAAAACTCCTCAATCTCCTGCTGATTATCGTCCTATTAGCTTGCTGAACACTACGTATAAAATCATTACCAAAATTCTGGCTAATAGACTTAAACCCATTCTGGCTGATATTATCTCCCCTTTCCAGGGAGCTTATGTTCCTGGCAGACAAATCACTGATAATATCATTATTAGCCAAGAAATCATCCATTCCTTCAAAAAAGTCAAAGGAGCCAAAAGCTACTTCGGTTTAAAATTAGACATGTCTAAAGCTTTTGATAGAATTGAATGGAGCTATCTGGAGAACGTTATGAAGAGGATGGGTTTTTCTAACACTTGGATCAATCTTATTAGGACCTGCCTTTCTACCAGCTTTATGGCGGTTCTTATCAATGGGAGACCGGGCAGTACTTTTAATGTTAGTAGGGGTATTAGGCAGGGAGATCCACTCTCCCCTTTCCTGTTTGCTATTGCCATGGAAGGTCTTAGTCGGCTTCTTGAGAATAATCATAGTGCTTCCTCCTTCATCGGCTTTCCTATCCCTAACGCGAAATTCTCGATCAAACATCTCCTCTTCGCAGATGACTGCATCATTTTTGGGCAAAACTCCTTGGAGAATATCTACAACCTTAAACAAATTCTTAAGGAATTCAGTGAAGCTTCTGGCCAGATGATCAACTATGCGAAGTCGAATATATTCTTTTCTAAAAATTCGCACCCCAAGTTCAAACGGATGATTATCAGAGAACTTAAAGTCCACATTTCGTCATCCGGGGACAAATACCTTGGCACTAATCTTTTTATCGATCGTAACAAGAAACAAGCTTTCAACTCTCTTGTCACTCAAATCAAAAATAAGCTTGCCAAATGGCAAACTCATCTCCTCTCGCAAGCTGGTCGCTCGGTAGTCATCTCTACAATCGTAGCGGCCGTTCCCCGATACCAGATGCAGTGCTTTGCCCTTCCTAAAGGCATTAGCAACAGCATTGAGTCTATTCAAAGGACTTTTTGGTGGGGAAAATCCAAAACTTTTCATACGATCAATTGGAACTCTATTTGCAAACCTCGCAAACTTGGAGGTCTTGGGCTTCGTCTTCCTCTTCTTGATAATCAAGCCTTTTTGCACAAACTAAACTGGCGGATAATCAACAATCCGAAGGCTATTTGGGTCCAAGTGCTGAAAGGGAAGTATTTTCACAACTCGAATAAACCTAAACCGCCCAAGAACCATCACTCGTGGCCGTGGAAATCTATATCTAAACACTATCATCAAAGTGACAGTCTGATATTTTGGAACATCAACAAAGGAGAGCAAATCAATATTTGGACGGACTACTGGATACCTAACCATCCACCTCCCATTACGAATGATAAAGGATGCTCTTTGAATCGGGTTTCACAACTTATTACGAATGGAAATTGGAATTTAAATGTTATTAATATGGTTTTTAATAATGACATTTGCAGGGCAATACTCAGCATCAATCTCAATCCTAATGAAGAGGATAAAGCCATTTGGACACTGACAAAATCAGGTAATTTCACACTTAAATCCATGTACAATTTTTTACGCAACAATTCAATGTTTAACACTAATGACCAGATGGACTGGTTCTTTATATGGAATATGAACACTATCCCAAGGATTAAACTATTTCTATGGAAATGTTGTACGAATAGCTTACCAGTCAGAGCTAGAATTGGCAAGTTCATTGGAAATAATTACTCCTGTACTAACTGCAATGAGGAAGAAACAATTGATCATGTCATGCTTCATTGCCCTTTCGCGAAGGCAGTCTGGTTTCGTTATAATGTTAGAACTGATCATATTGAGACTATTATGCAATGGATTCAACAATGGAAGTCCCTTGAGGAAGAAACTATTAATCTGTATGCTAAAATTCTTTGGTTACTGTGGAAATCCAGATGTGAGAACTGTTTTACGACGAATAAACAGAATCCAGTCCAAACGATAGAAAGGATAAACAACACCACTACAACCCCACTCAGAACAGAAAATTGCATCACCACTAAGAGTAAGGAAAAAACGGATATACAAACATGGAAACCTCCTACGGCACCTTATATTAAAATCAATGTAGATGCCTCTTTTATGAACCTTACAGAACAAGCAGGGATTGGTTACATTATGCGTGATGAAGATGCCAAAATTTTAATGGCAGCAGCAGATACTGTACGAGGACAGAATGCGGAAGAATGTGAAAGCTTAGCAATATTATATGGGCTTCTAGGAGCGAGGCAACTACAAATTGCTTATGTGCATCTAGAAAGTGATAACAAGTCAATAATCCAAGCTATCAACGGTGATGAAGGAAGAACTCAATGGCAATCTCAAGATATCATCCAACAGATCAAGAACATCAAAGATAAATTTTCGGGAATTATTTTCACTTATGTGTCTAGAAATGGTAATAGCTATGCTGATGCTTTAGCTAAATGGGGACGTACTCATGGGTATAAGAAAATATGGAATGATGTAGCATCTTTCTTTTCTGAATTTTAAATTGGCTTGTAATAGACGCTTTATTTTAATGGTATTTCCCTTCATCAAAAAAAAAAAGTCATTTGTTTTTTTTAGTTTTGACCTTACGGTTCTTTGACTTCGATTTCTTCTTAATTTTTTTTTTGTTGATTTTTCACCATCCTTCATTGCACCCCTTATCTTTATATCTACCGTTGGTGGCAAAGGAACGATGGTTGGTCAACCATCAAATCTTTATTTTTCTCACCCCCTCTGTAGAAAAGGTGAGAGGGAGAGAGTAATTGTGTAGAAGAGAGAGAAAATGTGTAGAAGAAAAAGAAAAGGGGTATTTAGCGATACCCCCTCATCCCTAATGTCCAATTAGGAATACCCCTTTTTTAATTGGATATTAGGGATACCTTCTTTTTTAGACTTAAAAGTACAAGCTTATTCTTATTGTTTTTCCCCTTTGATCTCTTATACTTCTTCGATGTTATGCTTATCAACTTATTTTTGTTTCTCATAGTTTTTTTTTTCTCTTAACCATTTCTTTTTAATTTACCAACAACATTTATTGAAAATTTAAAATTGATAAATCACAACAATTCGAAATAAAAATCGCGATTTTTTTAAAAAAAATTAACTTTCTATTTGTTTTTTATTTTACGTTAAAATTGATGTATGTGACTGATTTGAAGAAAACCTCTTGACATATATGGTTCTTTTTATTAATTATAATACGTATAATTTTAAAAAAATACAAATAAAACTTGAGATTATGAATCAAACAAAAAATAAAAAAAAAGTTCAAATTAAAATTACTCTATTAACTTGCAAATGAGATTGTAAAATTTTTCGAATGAGCGAAATTAGAGTGTTATGTTAGTCGTGAATTTACAAACTAGATAGAAAAATTCACGAGAAGACCAAAGTTAGAGTGTTGTGTTGGTCGTAGTGATATGAAAGGGAAGAAAATAAAATACAATATGTCAGTCGTTGTGATTTATCAATTTTAAATTTTCAATAAATGTTGTTGGTAAATAAAAAAAAGATAGATAAGAGAAATTTTTTTTATGAGAAACGAAAATAAATTGATAAGCATAACATCGAAGAGGTATAAGATATCGAAAAAAATGAGACAATAAGAATAAGGGTAGTTTTGTACTTTTAAGTACAAAAAAAAGGGGCATCCGTCATATCCAATTAAAAAAGGAGTATCCCTAATTGGACATTAGGGATGAGGGGTATCGCTAAATACCCAAAAAAAAATAAAATCTTTCCACCACTACCATCAACTTCGGATATTTATTTTTCTCACTCCCTCCCTAGAAAAGGTGAGAGGGAGAGAGAAAGTGTGTAGAAGAGAGAGAAAATAAATAAAAATTCAGGAAGAGATTAAGCCAAAAGCCCCCTAAAGATGAACTAAAGAAATGAACATTAAAAAATAGGAAGTTCAAACACACTTGGTGGTCAAAATGACTCGTTGCCCACAAATTGAGAGCCGAGAGGAATTAACCCCATTTCTAGATGCAAAAATGTCAAGATATTTTTTTACTTTACCCTCTCAATGTTAATTGGAAATTGAGTTTACTTCTCTCAATAATTAGTATTGAGTTTACCTCCTTAAACTTAATATATTTGTTATTTACACTAAGATAATGTTTGATGTGCGAAAAAAGAATATAACTATTACCGTTGACGATCTGGTATTACGAATTTAGTAATTGAAACACCCTATTTTATTGTTTGATTTAGTCAAGATTATAATTCTTAGAGACTTGTTTGTCGGCCCATTATTTAATTTATGATCCTACTTTCCTTAGGTCAAATATTGCACTAGTGTTTTCTAAATCCAAGGAGACAAATTCAATCACTCATTAGTAAGGAGGTCAATTCAATTACTACCAATTAGTGTCCAAAGGTTATGGTAAAAACTCCAAAATCAAAATCCCCTTAACTAATCTATTAATTGTTGTGTTAATGATAAAATGAGTCCTTTTTTTGTTGTTGAAATGAGCGTTCTTACATTAACAACTAGTATTATTACAATACATGTTAGAAATAACTACTTGAGTCGAGTTCTATATCCTTTCCTCCTGATGAATTCTTGTCCATTTGGCTAATTTATTTTCTTGAACGTTGCATTCCCTTTTGATATGATCGGATTTCACTGAAATGCTTACTTATCTGCTTTATCTTCTTGGTTGTCGATAGAGTTTGCCATTGAATGACAGTTTTAGGGTCCTCCAAGTGGTTGATGATATTCAAGTTGTCACTCTCTATGTCAATGAACTTATATGCTTTGTCTGCCGCCCATTTGATGCTGTAATGAATTTAACATGGTGATCATGAACGATAAAATTTATTCCTATTTTTCCGTTACTGTTAGTGAAAGATGCATCCAGGGGTGGAACTATGTGGAGACCAGGCTGGGCAGTTGCCCGGCCTGGTCTCCACATATACAAGCCAACCTACTACAATTAACCAAGTCTACTTTGGCTCTTGTGGTGGATTATACATGCTTCCAATCCTCTTTTTGAACTTTTATTTTAGTTTCAAAGTAGTAAGGGACTCTAAGTTAATTGATTAATTGCTATATGAAATCTTAGTTTTTTTTCTTGGGTATACTCTCAGCTACGTAGAAGTTTACTTTATAGAATTTTGGCTTGCCCTCTCTAGTATAACATCCTGGTTCCGCCCCTGGATGCATCTGTATTAACTTTGAGGTTGGGGTGGAAGGAGGTGATTATTTTCTGTGGTTCTCTTTTGTGATGGATAAATTGGGTCCTTGACCAAATTAATTTGTTAAATTACAATATTCTAGAACCACAGACTCTAACCCTAGGAAAATCCAGCTCCAAACCCACTCTATCCTAACACCCCATGAAGCACTATTAATATTTAGTGGGGGGTGATTCTATTGTGGATATAATCATCTTCACATATTGTCTGTCCTTTTAGTGGATATAATCATCTTCTGTTTCTCAAAGTGGACAACTTCAAAAACCAAACTTGGCTGTTCACTATTAAATATATACCCTTTTTCTACATCAAGTTTTGTGCACTTTTTTCTTCTATTTATAAAAATGAAGACATAGAGATATATCAACAAATTTGAGAGAGAGAGATAGAGAGAGTAGAGAGAGAATGGGTACAACAGTGATATGTTCTTTGAGATTTCTCTTCTTGATAACCAGTATAATTTGGTGTTCTTCAGAGGCAGATAATGGAGGAGGAAGGGGAGAAAGTAGTAGAAGAGAAAGACATTATCATGTGATCAAAGGAAGCTCTCTTTTATCAGAACCACTTGCTTGTTCTACTTCCACTATTAACACATCCATGCAAGGTTAGTTAAATATATATTTAATATTTCAACCATTGTTTATTTATTTTGTCATAAATATAATTATTATTTTAATTTTTTAATGGGATTAGTCAACTACACATTTTCCATTTGTTTTTTGGTACTTTGCATTTTCTTCTGGTTGTGGCTAAACTAAAGTTTTCTTTGATTAAATTAAGTTTAAATAATGTCTAGAAGATTCTAAAAGAGCTGCATAATAGATTAATTGAAATAGGATGTTGAAAAATGTTAAACTATATAATAACATTTTGTTGAAGTATTTTCTTTTATTTCAACCCTTAAGGTTTGGTTAACTCTTCCGTTAGTCCAAAAACTTGAAATGCCTCAAACACTAATTTTTTTTGGACGTTTGATGTCCTTAACACCAATTATTTAAATTCAGATACCCCTAACATAGTTTTGCAGACGAAAATCAATCAGAAAATCAGAAATAAAATAAAAATAAAAATAAAAATAAAAATAAAAATAAAAACTTGTTTACATCCATAACACATAAACCTGCACACTCCATAAATTCAAGAATCGCGTGATCAAATCTACATATCAGAGAAACTATAGCCACAAAATTTCATTCTATACATTCATTCATTCGTTCATTCAGACACAAATGAATTTAAAATTAAACATATGTGGATATTCATTTATTGATAAGAATCTACATATCTTAATTTAAAAAAAATAATAGGGTTATCCCTTAAAGTGTGATCAGCTTCCCGCATGGTCCACTGAGTTTGTATAAATGTCGAGATGACTTTTTTGTGTTTTTTGATGCATTGACTAAAAAGTCACATTTTAACGTTTTCAGTATTGTCCTTTTGTCTTTTTTTTCTTTATTTCTGTTTTAGTGTGTTGTATTCTATCTTCTCATTTTTCATTTTCGGTCACTTTATAAAATGACCTCCATTAATACCCGGAGATGTCCAATCCTTTTGTTTAAAATTTTTGAAAATAAAAAATAGGTTATTCTTTTTCTCTCTCTAAAATTACCTGCATTAATGGAGATCCTCAATTTTATTTTATTTTCAAAATTAAGCTCTTTTATTTTCTCTCTTAGAGGTCCTCAATTGTTAAAAGTATATTTGAAAAAAATTTGTTCGCGAAGACAATGGATTTTCATGAAAAAGTGAAGTTCTTTGGATCATTTTATTCACGGATTTTGATGAACAATTTTGTTCACGATGACAACAAATACATCTGTTTGGTAATCTTCACGAACACGCCTGTTCTTGAAGAAGACGAATATATATATATATATATATATATATGTTTGTGCAAAAATTTCAATTTTTAGTGTTTTTTTAAACTTTGTCATTTTAGATCTTTTTATGGAGATCCTCGCAGAGAGAGATGATGAAGACGAAAGTGAAAACATAGAACATAAGGGAGAAACAAAAATAAGAGAAGAAAAGACAAAGGACAATATTAGAAAGTTGAAACTTGACTTCTTAGTCAATGCATCAAAAATACGAAACAGGATTCTATGCGAACTTGGGGTGTCATACGTGAAGCTAGTCACACTTTGGGGGCCAATTAGAAAAAAATCCAAAATAATCTCTACCAATACTCAAGTAACTTAGTGTTATTCCAAAAGATAAAAGGAGGTAAATTTTAGTTGCTGCTTTGGAGAATAACATGTTGAATGATCAGGAGAATCCAAGATTTTAGGTCAAACTTGTATGCCCCCACCCCGTCTCTCTCTCCTCACCAGATACATTGAGGGTTTTGGGTTTCAAGCGAAACCCTTCTCCTCTATTTAGAGGAAGGGGGTTCCGGTGAAGAGAACCATTCCCTTCATCGGAATAGTAAGAGGAGAGCGAGAGAGTCATGGCGGGGTTCTAAAGAATTTCTTGTCAAGAGTTTCAGACTTACAATTGAGGGTATTAGAACCCTCGAGGGTCTTACGATTTCACGATTGAGGTCGTTAATAATGACAGTTTACCGACGAGCGTAGCGTGAGGAGAAAAAGGGTGGCGATAGGGGACATCTAATTTTTTTCCACCTAAAATCTTGGATGCCCCAAATACAAAACATAATTCCCTAAGGCCGCGGCTTTGGGGAATAAAGAAAATTCTCCGGGGAATAAATTCTCCAGGGAATTCAGATTTTTTTAAAAATTCTCTAGGGAATAAATTTTTATGGGGAATGCAAATTACATTTTTTTGAAAGTTCTCCTCCATCTCATCTATTCTCTCTGCCACTTCATCTTCTCGCCACCTCATCATCTTCTCCGGCGAAAGTTACCGGCGGGAAAATTTTCCGGCCGGCGACCTTCAAATTTTTTTTTTTCTCTCTCTCTCTCTCTAACACTCCAGCGAAGGGAGACCTTCGCCGGAGTGTTAGAGAGAGAGAGAGAGAGAATTTTTTTTTTTTATGTTTGGACGTCGCCGGCCGGCGACCTTCGCCGGAGAAGATGATGAGGTGGCGAGAAGATGAGGTGGTAGAGAGGTGATGAGTTATAGCATCTTCTAAAATTAAAAGCCCCTTAGCAACAAAAAATAAACATAAAACTCAATCTTATTTGACTAGTTTTAAGAAAAGTCTTTATTCCCCGGAATATTTCCTTTATTCCCCAAAGCCGCGACCTTCCCTAAAGTCATGGACAAAACTTGTTTTTGATGAGATAAGCCATGGACAAAACTTACTTAGCTAACTTAGTTTCTTTTACCTCTACACACACCTCCGCCTAGAAAATCAAACGAAGTTACCTATCTTTTATGCTTTTTTTCTTTGTTGAACTACCTATCTTTTATGTTTTTTTTTTTGTTGAACTACCTATCTTTTATGTTAGTATGTGTTATAACTAAAAGTCGCGGAAGCTATCGAACCTACCCAGAAATTGATCCGATTATGAAGATTAATCGAAAAGCTAAGCCAAAATCAAATATGCGAACAGAATTTAACGAGGTTCGGCTTTAAAGCCTACGTCCTCGGACGAACAAGAAATCTTTATTGAAGGATAGATGAAGACGACTAACACAACCCGCAAGTTCGTCCCAAGATTGTACCGTATAGAATTAACCTTCTATACTAAATCTTCGACGACCGAGAAATTTAACACCGCTCAAAAAACTATGAAAAATTTCTCTCACTCTTGCTCTCTCTCTCTAGCTCTCTAAAGAAGAGTTGTTGTTGCTTGTGTTGGTGTATAGTTACAAGCACTCAAACCCCCTATTTATATAGGATATCCACCGTCATAACAAACCCAATAATAGGAACATGGGTTTCTAAATTTTGGTGCCATACTTTAGTGCCCAATTTTAGTGCCAATTTCAAAACCGACCATAGGAACTCACAATTTAGAAACTGCCTCTTAAATTAGAAACCGCCTCAATTGGTTTTGTGAAACCGCCTCTTACAATTTTGAACCTAATTAAAACATATTCACATAAATTCACCTAACTAACTTAATCTTAAATTCATAATTTCAAAACATATTCAAATATGTTTTTGAATTTATGTGTGTGTAAGAGGTCTATAAATTTATGTGATTATGCTTTTTTATATAAAATATGTTTTATGGATGTAAATAGAAGATTTTCTTTGGATATTTGAAAAGAAAATTTGCAAAACTGATGTTAGGGGGATCTCAACTTAACCTTGATAACTCAATTTCAAAAAACCATGGAATCTGCCTCTTTTGAGAATCGAACTTGGGACCTCAGACTTTAGGAGTTTATGTCAACATTATCTACCACTTGGGCAACCAAATATTGAATCTACGATCCGTTTTAACATGTAAGTACTAATATTGTCATTATCTGGTTTTTGGTTTCAGGTGATCTCAGTGATCCATCTTCACTAAAAGTGGTACACAGACAAGATGCTTGCTCAAAGTATGACCAACATCTCAATAACCAAAATCAAGAAACAAGAAACTTTCCTTCCCAAAAGAGTCAAGATGATTTTCTTAGCCTAGACCAAATAAGGGTAAACTCAATTCAATCTAAAGTTTCTAACAACAAAAACAAAAAACAACTTCAAAGAAAAAAAGACTACTCAAAATCCACAATCCCTGCAAAATCAG